>JAQGBZ010000213.1:0-108992 GCA_034687125.1 Neelides folsomi | reverse complement strand
TAAAGTGCAAAATACATTTCTACCTAACTACAGTATAAGAAATATAAGTAAAATAATACTTTTATTGGAGCGCGCCTATATACCTTAGAGGGCAAGGAAAAACAAAAATATCATGTTGGCGTATGTAATAGTCTAATAGTATATTACATACTTAGGCGTATGTAGTGATTTTGTAGATATTATACATAATTTATATTTTTTGTAATTTAAAATCACAAAAGTTGACGTCAATGCAATGTTATAAGTCACCATTTTACACACAAATGAATACATGCAGTTAATTGTAATAATAAATACATTATAATATTATTATATTTAATTATATTTACAGTTTAAAATTTCATTATTGGAGCACGACTTTATGAGGACTGTAGAATTTGCATTAATTAATACATATAGGAGTTTCAGTGGAAACTCTCTTCTCACATTGTACAATCATTCACCAAGAAAAAATAATGAGAAAAATAATAGAGTTTTGGAGTTAATTATTATTAATGGGCTGAGTTAACATTTATAAGTTTAAGTTGAGTTTACGTTGACAAAATGGCAAAGTTCATTAACATCTTGGAAATAATACTGATGGTCTCTTCTATTGTGAGAATTAAAAAATTACAAGCAGATTACCAATAAATAAACATTATTGTGACATTGGCATTAAGCATTTTTAGAATTTACAATTGATTGAATAGTTAGGACAAATTATCGCTCTTGTTCTGTCCTTTGTGATCAAATTGGACGACGAAGCCTGGAACGATCGAGTTGAGAAATCGATTAATAAGAAGGATGAACGGAGTTGGTATTGGAATCATCTCTTGCGACCAAGATCACTCGAACGTTATTACATTTTTGAACTTCTCTTCATTCTGGTCATTTTGGTCCCTGCGTTCTGCTTTTTCTTTTACCTGTTCAAATTTCGAAACAAAAACTCTTTTTCGAAACGAGTCGTAAATGCAATTACACAATCCATTCAATTTAACCATTAACTTCATTTTAATTCAAATATGTAATATTAATAAAATAAATATAAAGAACAATTTTAAATAATAATTATTATATTAATATGATGTGATTGCATTTATTATTTTAAGATGTGCTGCGTATCATTTTTCATTCTTTCCGTTCTCATCTTCTACTGTCCTCGTTTAATCATCACGTCCAGCAATACCATCAGAGGAGTTCATCGCATCGCATTATACCGATCTCTTTTCCCACGGAGTGAACATGATCTCAAATGGGCCACTGTGAATGATTCAACTTTGGGAATGAACAAGGACCATTATTTTAAATGCTATACAAATTATAAAAACAGCTCGTTGTGTCAAAATGAACTCTACAAATTTATGGCAGCCGTATGTCCAATATTACATAAAATAAACCTTTAATAAATTAATTAAATCATTGATTGCTAAATAGAATTATTAATTTAATACTATTAATTTATGAATGATTTACTATGTGATATTATTTTAAAGTTTATTTATTATTTAAATATTGTTTTGTTATTTTCAGTTGTTTATAATTCTGGGACTTTTGTTCATCTTGTCCATTACACTCATTGAAATATTATCAGTCGATGAAAATTCCAGCTCTGACGATTTCGAAGAGGAATCGATTTTAGGAACGGGAGAAATAACGAAGATCGGAAGCTCCGTCGACGTTACGAAGAGTGAAACAGAAGCAACGACAGAAACAGCGACGCCTTCTTCCATTGAGACTCAAATGCCCACGCCAGATTCAAGAAGATCTTCTGCACCGACCCCAAGTTCTCCAACTAAAAAGCGAGTTTCAATTGTTACTGATCGAAGACGAAGTTCGCCGGCGCGTGAACGTGCAACTTCTGAAACTCCAAGACCCAACCAAGCTAAATATGCCAGACGAGCTTCCATTGCATGGGGAACGGAGAAGAAAACTTCAAAACAACACATTTATCCAAAATAAATACATTAAATATGATTACTGATTAAATTAGAATTAAATAGATTAAAATCACGATTTGGGAATGAAATTTACAATTAGTATTAAAGATTTGAAATTATAAAATGAACGAATTAAACGGTTAAATGGAATTTAAAACAATTTGTTAAAGTTTATTTCATGCTTTTTATTACTCCAACCTCAGTCATATAATCATATTTCAATTAAATTGGTATTTAATATTTAATTTTTCTTAATATTATTTAATTAGGTATATAATAATCTCTCACATGCAATCTTACAATACTTAAACTAACTACAATTAATAAAGAGTAGCTCTATACATAACATAATGTTTAATTAATATACAAAATGGAACTTGGTTTATTTACATCTTGTACATTCGTTTCAAGTATTTCATACTCATTGGCTTTTTATCCTTTCCTCCAAGGTTCGTTTTGGGAGTTTGACTCTGAGCCCTCCCAAACATATATTTTTTCTTATTGTGTCTGATATTTTTAAATGGATTCTTCGGCTGGGTGACAATCTTTTGGGCCTCCGCTTCTTTTCCGTAAAATAAATTCATGTCAAGATGCGGACGACCCTTGCACTCCACCCATGGATTCCTTCATTAAAATTGGAAAATTAAATTAATTTTATTTAGAGTATTTTATTTTACATGTGCTGTTACTGCTACTTTAAACTTTAAATTATCTAATTATTTATTATTTTGAATTTAAAAAATTAAATGATTCGAGCAATTACGTTTCTGAAACAGTCCTAAATACATTTCTAGGCGTTGAGTGAATATTGGAATTTCGGCAAATGATGTCACCAAAAGTCATTTTCTTAATATTATCCAGTTGAGCTTTTGTGAATGAACCAGATTGGTCATTATGGGAATAAAAATGGCGATCTCCGTACATCAGCTTATGAAATTGTTCCGACTGAAATATAAAATAATATAGGAAAACTATGATGAATATTTTAAATGATTATGGATGAATAAAAACCTTTAAGCAATTAAACGTTGGTCCAGACATTCCATCTTCCACTCTGTACTCCATCATACCTCCAGCGAAAATGTCAATGTCATTCGGATGTTCGTACATTGTTTTCATTGAGTCCCAAAGTTCTTCACGCAATTGTGGAGGTCTTTCTTTCCAGTCGTCCATCGAACTCAATCCGCAATACTTTCGGTAGGCATTATATCCTTGTAAACCATGGTCTCTCGCACGCTATGTAATTTTGGCGAATTATTAAAATTAATTATTAATTAATTATATTTTAATCCAATTAAAATTCCTTTAAAAATGAGATGAGAAATTTGAATATTAACTTGAATGTTTCTTGCTGCCAAATCATCTCCATATTCGACCTTCCTCTCCCGGAGAACAAAACTTCTCAAATCTTCAGATATGGAATTATCAGCTTTTTGACCTTTTTGGTATATCATGCCGCCTAAAATGTAGTCGAATCCATTAGGCTGGGTAATCTATAATTATTAAAAAATTATATTTTTAATTAAATAATAAAATGCATAGGCACATAATTGTAGTTACAATATAGTTGATATAGATCTACAATGTTTCCACTTAACAAGTAAACATAGGAATATTGAAAATGATATGGAAATCCATAAAAAAATTGTTATTTTTTATATAGTTTGATATTCCCTATGTTTACTTATTAAGTGGAAAGCTTGTATATTATTTACTTGATAGGAATTGAAGAAATGATCTCGTAAGCTGTAACTCCCCATTTCAATCTGCCCATTGTAAAGCCTCATGATACCGTTCATAAGCGTATGGCCAAATCGGTAAGCTCCAGTGGCAAATTCATTGCCAATTGTCGCATCCATCTTTGGGTTATAACTTGTGTGGCCGTAGTCCTTCATAGAGATGTTGTAAGCTTTCATTGACTTATGCCCGAGAATGGCTGGCAAATATTCGGTATAGATAATATGCTGATACATAGCTGTCATCAACCTCCTAACAATAAGTTATTAACATTTATTCAGACAATCTGATTTAATACCTAAATAGTTTAAAAAATGATTCAAAAATTTTAAAAATTCACGTACTTTGTTTCTTGGTATATTTTTTCATCATCGAAGGTGTGATCCATAGCCGCGATTTCATAGCTCATTTGGTTATGCGCTCTCATAAACGCTTTAGTGAAACATATTCAAAATGTTTGAGTAAAACAATAAAATATAAGCAAGAATATAAATATGCAGTTTCAGTGTTAAATTGGTTAAGATTGTAAATATAGTTTATGTATTTCAATATAAATTTTACTTGTATGAAGCGTTGTAAGACTCGGCATTTCATTGACACGGAAATCCCCAGCTAAATAATCCCCTTTGAAGGAAATTGTCTCATTGTAAGCTTCTTCAATTTCCGAAACAAGAGGAAGGAAATTGGAATCTTTGGAATAAGTTCTCATTCGGCCTGAAAAGCATAAAAACAGTAAAAACAGGTTAAAAATGAATGACTTAATTTTTGCTAAAGTTTAGCTTTTTATACCTCCATTGAATTCACGAAGATGATCCGCTCTGTGTTTGTCACCTCCATAAACTTGGGATAAGTCAAGGTATGCAGTGTTCATGTTCATTTGTTCTCTTTTACCAGATTTAGCTAGAAAAAAGAATTCATTGGTAATCAAATGGCATGTTTAATTTGTAATTATAATGAAAGTCTCTGTATAACTACAGAGTCTCTGTAATAAAGATGTTTTAGCTTTACTTGGAAAACAATAAGAAGTCGATCTGGAAAAGTCCATGCAAGTTCTTGGCGTTGGCAATTGAGAATAATACTCGTCATCCTGAGGAATCTCAATTGGATAACAATCCAAATGGTCGAAATTACTAGGATCACAACACTTGTGATCTTTGACCAAAACCAAATATGAAATTCATGTTAATTTTTGATTTCTTAATTTTAATATTTTATTACCTCCATCGGGCGTTATGGTCATGTCGTGATCCACATATTGTCCAAAAAGTCCTACCATATTCGTAATCTCATCTTGTTCTTCAATATGATCATAATGGAGGGTATGGCTAATAAGGCGAGGATTTGGAAGATGAGATTCGTAGCCTCCTTTGGGTTCATTGTATCCTAATATAACCAATTTTAACATTTTTAGATATCTTGAATGATTCAAACAACGAAAATTTTAAAAATTATATGAAATATTTAAGAATATTGAAATGATTTGAAATTAAACAAATAAACTTACCGTCAGCATACGCTGCAGGAAGAACGCGAGTGAATTGCGAATACGCGGCGCCCCAATGGGGATTCTGCATATTATTGCAAGTTCCATCCACTGTCCTGTATTTATAGTCCGGATCACAATCAATCGGTTCTTGGTAGCAGATTTCTTTGGGTCGGTAAGGAGCCAATGCCATCAGAGTCTTGTCAGGTTCGTATCCCTCTCTATTGATTTTTTTTTAAAAATTAGTCTTTGAATACTCTGGGTTAAAATCTTGTAATTGTGAATTTTGTGAATTGAGTGGAATTTATATTAAATTACTCTAAAAGCTTTTCGTAGACAATCATGTTGATATTGCTGATCATCCCGACCATTTGAGACGTTGCGGTGAATCGAACATATTGATGGCTATTCATATCAAAGTAATTCAAGTCGCTTAAATATTCAACGTCTGCTTCGAGGTCATCCAAAGTTTCCTATAATTATTAAATTATTAAATTTTAAAATATCTCTTTATTAGTTAATTAGTGTATACAGCTGCAGTCAGAATAAAGAAACACTGTAGAATGCGTAGCTTTTGATAATTTAGTAAAATGATATTAAATTAAAAGAACTTACTTGCACATTGTATTTGAGTCTTTCATAAAAATATTTCCCTTCTTCAGTTGTGTTGCTGTATCCATCATCTGCATCACATTTTCTGTACAGGCTTAAAAGAATGAGAATAATTGTGGTGAAATTAATTGACATCATTTTGGAGCGTTGGAGTTCTTTTGAACTGAAAGCCACCAGAGGAACTTCACTTCATGTCAAGTCAAAAATTAAGACTAATTGATAATTATTTACTCCAAAGCTTTTAGAATAGTATAGATCTCATATCTATCTCAAATCATAATTCGTAAAGAACTTTATTTTTCAAAGTAGGTTAATATGGATTGAGATATGCCACGTTTGTCATTTAATGAACAATTTTGATACAATCATTTATAATTACCCAATTCTTAATGATTTAATCATCCCCTGTTAAACATAAGATCTTATTAATAAGATGATTCTCGGCTTCTCGGCAAAAATGTTCCACAGCCTTATGCAAAATTCTTTTCATACATTCAATCATTCAAGACATGAGTAATATTATAAAGTGTAGGAATATTGGAATCATATTCATAATATGCATCTTCATTCAAATATTCTTCATATTTGTCATTTTACCTTAGAATTAGTATATATTTTTTTTAAATTAGTCAAATTATTTTAATAAAATGCACAATTTTCAATTTTGTGTTGTGGAGTTAATTGTGTTAAAATTTAAGGTTTGTGTTAAAGTGTATTATATAGTTTAATTAAAAGAATCAATCCGAACTAAATCATGGGAGATGAAGAGAAACGCGGATCGTTGAAACGAGTGTCGTTGACCGAAGAAACTCGACGGGTTTCATTTGAAGGAGATGCAGAGCAGAGCAGTCGACTGAGTCGTCCGAGACGGAAACCAATATGCCAACCTTTACAAATGATTGACAAAGTGGGGGAGAATGTTGGGAGGAATGGACGGCAATCTAATAAATCCCTCTTTAAAATGTTTTCTGATCATTCCGGTCAAAGGATGAGAGAAAGGGAGAGAAGATCATGGAAAAAGAAAGATGATAAAGATTCTTCATGGGATAGAAAAGTATTTGAAGATCATTAGTTAATATTTTATTCATCATATATCATATCCTACATTCAAACGCAATGTGCGAATCAGAAATCTATTTTTTATTAATCACATCAATTTTAATTAATAAAAATAATTATTAAAGGCTTTATGGGGATTTCTTAAAAAATGGGACACGTCGTATCTTCATCACAGAAACGCGTTGATGATCGAAATCATTGAAAAATATCGATTAGTCCAAATTGACTTTGATGAACTTATGTACAATGGAGCTTCACTTGTTCTCACAAGACTTGGAGTTGGTAAATTACCTACAATGCAAATATGCAATTAGTCATATACAGAGTGGGCCATGCCATAAGTGATGATTTTTATCTCATTTATTTATAATACTCTGGTATTTACCTTTTAGGAATGCAAATGGAATTAATAAGAAAAAGATCATTGCAGCTTTATTTCAGATGCATTGAAGTTTTTTTCCGATCAGTCACTGGGTTTGAATATTTGAAATATTTATACATTATAATTTATATGTTAAATGGGGCTGAATTGTCTAAAGTATCTATAATTGTCATAGTAAAGTTTTACTTTTATATGAAGTGAGAGATTCATCAAAGAATTCATTGCACTCGGAGGAGTTGACAGCGTTTTCCATGCAATTCAAATTAGGGAAATTGACGATGATGAGAAAGTGGACGCTTATGAATTTCTCATTGGAATGATCTCAGTCTCTTCCGGTTACAAATTGAAAGAATATCTCCTTTACAATAAAAAATGTAAGCCATAATCTCATGTTAGTAATCTAGCTCAAACATATTAATAATCCACAAAAATTCATTTTTACGCTCCCTAATAACAATTCTATTTTATTTTTCATCTCAATCTTATATCTTTTTTGTTTTTATATTTATGTAATTTATAATAAAATAATAAACATTATTTTTGATCGTCCTAATTAGATATGGAAATTGTGACTGATCTCTTAACGTTGTCCGAACATGACGAACTCATCAATGCCACGCAAGCTTATTTAGAAGCCCTCATTTACGGAAACACTGACGCAAACATTTGCAAAATTGCTCGTTTGGCTCTTGACCGACTTCGCCTGGATTTCAATAAGAAATTCCAATGTTTTGCTGTTCGAGTTCTCACCGCTGTCGTGGTTTGTACAGCAATGAGATAAAACACAAATATTACAAATACCATTTAATATGATTTAATATGATTTTTATTCCAAAATTTTAATAGAGAGAACGTGAAGGAGCCGGCCCTTCTCTTATCAACACTTTACTTATGAATCTCAAATCTGATTATGAACCAATGCTCGTCGACTTGGCTGAACTTTCCCTCACAATTGTTGAAGGGAAACACGGAGACAAACTCATGAAAGCTTTATTAAACATTTCTTATCCAAGACATTTGTCTGAATCTCTCTCCCACCAGCCGAAAAAACACATTGAGAAGATGCCAATGAGAGAAGACGAAAAGAAACTCTTTTTAGAAGAAAAGGCCAAAGGACAAAAGAGGAAAGTTCGAACGAATAGATTTCAGTATGGAGCTCTATTTTGTCTCGGGTATTAAAATAAAGTTAAATATCTTAATAAAGTAATTTCATATTTGTATATAAATTTTATAATATTAAGTAGTTAATTGTTAATTAAATATATTTTTTGTTTTATTTAAAGCCATTGGGCATCTTCGAATGAGAAATTACGAGATCGAATTATCCACAGAGGACTAATTGGTGTTACAGTTGCAGCATTGGGATCTTCAACATATCCCAAAATACAGGAAAAAGCCATCCGCCTTATAATTTTCCTTTACAATCAAACTCCTGAACTTGGATATTTCATTAAAGAACTAATTGGATTGAATTTGTTGATGGCGTTAATGGTACATTAGAATTAAAATTTTGAATACTGTATATTTGATATAAAATAATTAATTAAATTTTGAAATTTTGAATAATTTTAATTAACATTTTTAGGAGCAAGGAACTCAGCTTTTCATTCCAGCAACTGCTTGTGTTCATCTTCGATCAGTTGGAGGAGCCATCAAAGACGAATGGAATCGATGGTTGGCGGGATTTGAAACCCAGAACGATCCTTGTGAACCCGCCTGCTTGGAACTCTCTTTAGAAGATCACGTGGACTATGTCATGACACTCAATGAAGCTCTTTGTCTTCTTACAGCCAAAATCAATAGAATTATGGAACCTCCAACTTACACGTAAAAATTATTAGCTTTGTATTATAAGCTTTAAAACTTTAATGGGTTATTAATTAATTAATTTAATGATTTTTTAAAAATTTTGTTCTTAGTAAGTCCGAGTATTTGATGAGGAATTATAGTCAAATGGAAATTACTGACCCTGGATTTGAAACTGAAGAAGATTGGGAAGACGAAGGAACAATTGAGATGCAAATCAATGAAGAGACAAATCCTCTGCATGGCTTTGCCAAACATCTTGACAGAGGAAAGCGAGCCAATCAAGATGATGGAATTTCTGACTTGACTGATCAACAATTATTTGATAAAATTGTATGCAACTTCAAATATTAATATTTAACTAACTTTAGCTTACATGCTAAAATAGATTATTGTTATATTGTTATCATTATAAGAGATATTCGTGATATGCTAATGCTTCACTTTTAAATGAGCAGAAAGAAAAACAAGGGTCAAAGTGGTTGGCAAAATCAGGTCAGTTTAGTTGGAAAGATGGGCTTTTCTCCATTGGGAATGCATCAAGTGGATATGAGAAAGATCTCTTGGCCAAATACCTCGATGAAGATGAGAACTTATTCAAGCAAGAACGATTTCCACAGCATCCATGATGAGTTTCTGATATGAAAAGTGTTTAACAAATCTCACTCAAATATCCAATATAGTATTTATATTGTATTACCTTTCCAAATATGCAAAATATACGTAAACTCATTTTGATATTTTATGTAAATGTCATATTGTGTAATATAATATTCATTATTAAAAATAAACTAAAAGTAAAATAATTTTTTCCAAATTATTCGGTTAGAATTGCAACATAATGAGATAAAAACAAAAACTGCAAAAATGTACAAACTTAAATTGAGTGATTTAAATACATAAAATACTATAAGTAAAATTATATAAAAATGAACAGAAAAAATTATAAAAATATAATAATACTAACTCGGTAATGCCACTTCGACATGCATTAGAGCTAAATCGCTAAATATAATTTGTAATTGGTGTATTTAATCTACTTATACCTGTATATCTAATCTACTACAAATACTACCTTTACTTTATTCATTAACAATTAATTACAATTAGTTTTTAGTATTTGTCAAAAACACTGTGCATATAACTTTGTGATCCAATATAAACTCGAACAATTCTAAAATTGGTAGCTTTAAAATCCAGTGTCTTTGCAGCAAAACGATGATATTTCGTTGCAACTCCATAAAGAAAACCACGATCATCAAATCCAAATGATTCAACATATTGTAAATCTGTATCGTTCGACACCAAATTCACTAAAAAGCAAATCAATCACAAACCTGGTTAAAGCTCATTTAAATGTTTTTCTAAAGCAGATTAATTAATTAATTAAACAGTCTGATAAATTAAAATCTTGTTAAATTAAATTAAATTAAATTAAATTAAATACCAATGTTTTGCTCTCTTAATTTTCCAGCTTCAATTGGCCACATCATAATTGAATTTGTTCTTAATGCTCCATAGTAAAGTCGACCTTTTGCATCAATCACCATTCCTTTGGCTTGGGTTGCTTTCCGCCCAAGCCAATGAATGAGAAAATCTGGGATTTCTTCGTCGTTGACTGACGTTTGGAGGAAGGCTGTTGGAACGGCGTAGAGTTCAATTGATGCCAACGGAGAATAGTAAAGCTAAATCCCAATTTGAATAAATATTTAAAATTAAATTACAGAATTTTAATTAATAATTAGTGTAGATTAAAGTTGGCTTTTAAAGGATAAATACAAATAAAATATAACAAATACCATATCATAATTAGTGTCGTAAGGTGAAAGAGAAATTCCACTAACGCCCATTTCTTGAAAATATGACGCTCCTAATGAAAAAATAAACGAGTAAATTAAAAATAACATTAATTTTTATAAAGAGCTTGTTAGGAAATTACAATTACTGGTTTAATTAATTACTTAATTACCGTTGATATAAATATTTGACTCTCCTTTGTTTGCATTCATTGTGAAATGAGTAACGGCCCAAGATCTGTTAATTTCCATACTGAAAACGATGATTTTCCCTTCTTGTGGTTCAGAAATGTAAGCCCAGCAGTTAACAGCAGAAATACATCCAAGTGTAATTTCTATTGAAATATTATTTAAGTTTATTTAAATATTTAATTGGCTTTGGCTAAGTGATTTTTTAAATTTTTTTACGATTCATCATATGCTTCGTCCTGTTGACCACTTCATGGGGGAAGATGTGAGTGTGCAAAACATTCCCTTCCCGTGATCTCAAGTCGATCACAACTAACTTTGGAGGGCATTTGTTGATCTGAATTTTAAAAAATTAAAATTATGAAAAATTATGCTTTTTTCAAAATGTAATTAAAATTTTAACAATTAATACTGTTCATACTGGTGAACGTGCGAGGACATTCACTCGTCCTCCATCGACGACCCAAAGTCGATCCCATCCATCTATTTCAATGGCCAAGGCATTCTGAACCACGTCGCAGTTCCCGAGCTCGTTGAATTCCCAGGAAGGAAAAGGGCGAAGATCCGGGCCTTGACGAGTATTCTTAAAATCTTTTGAGCATTCGGTAAAACATTGTTCTATTACATACACTTTGGTTTATAATAAATAAAATATGATAAGCTTTTACAAGATTATCTGCTATGATTACCTAATGTATCACATTCGTGTGCTACATTTAATATAAAGTTTTAATATTATTTTTATAAATTTAAATATTACATAAATAATATTATATTATGTGCAGTGTAGCGGATATAAAAAAATTAAAAAATGTAATAATTAAGCTATTACGCACCATGTGGATTTGGGTCAAGGTTGATGTAATTCAGTGAGGAAGGAACGCCTTAATAAAAATAAATATTTGAATTTATGTATTAAAACATTTGATTGTTAATAAATTAATAAATAATAAATAGTTGAAAATTTTAAACTTTTTACAACTTATTGAAAAAATCATGAATTTAAGCTTATTAGATTGACGATTAGATTTAACTATAATTTAAATCCTTACCTTCACGATAACGCGGAAAAGTCATAAAAATTCGTTTTCTCTTCCCATCAATTTTAACTGAAGAGAAAATGTTATTTTCGGGAATGAATCCCCCGCTTTGAATCAAATCGTCTCTTAGCCCTTGAGGCATATCGTAGTCGAATTTCTTCCATCCGAACAAGGTCTGTTGGTAAGTTAAAGATCGGTTGGCTTCGGCTCTCTTCATGAAGATAATACATTCCAAAGAGATGACACAGAGAGACACAAGTCGAAACACCATTTTCTTAAACCCTCTTTTTACTAATGCGACTAATGCACTAATGACAAATAAAACCAGAAGGAATCAATCAAGATGGGGAAAGGGCCGAATTAAAAATTCACTTGTTTGGATAAGATGCGTTTTGGCCTCATATGCCCACCCAGCCCGAAACACTAAAACAAAAGGATGAGTTAATGAAATTTCAATGATGTGCCCAAGTAATAATGAGATGATGATGAATTGTTCTTGGTTTTTTGGGTCTCTCTTTCCCGTCATTGTTTTATCGGGGCCGTTGCGTGTCAACTCACCGTTCAATCCCCAATGCCACAGAAAGATTACCAATACAAAAACTATTACAATAATTAATATTATAAACGAGAACTTCCTACGCTCAAAATAAATATCACAAATATCGGTATATAAACTCTATTTAAACTTAACGAACTTAAACACATAACAGATTAATCAGACGATTTAATGTATAAAGTCTAGAATTTAATTTCATTGTATTTGTGTGCTATTAATCTAACACTGATGACAAAGACTGATGAGTGATGGCAGATGATAAATTCATGAAAAAGAGTTTCCCATAATCAATTTAATGTTTAATTGACCTTAATTTACATTATACAAAATTTTTCAATTATGCCTATTTTTTTCAATATTCACCAAGCAAAATGCGAATTGGTGCATTTTGGGGAAGAAAATAAATAGTTGTTAATTATTAATTAGATATGGGTTTATCTTATTATGGAATTGCGAATTGAAGTCTCGTTGTTCCTGGGCGGGGGTGTCTTTTCCTTGGGATCAATGGTTATCTCTTTCAGACGTTTCTCAACATCGCTCAAAGTGTCAGCTTCTGCTGTGGCTTTTGCTTCTTCTTTCACAACTTCCACCTTTGATGGAGTTTCAGTTGCTTCGGCCTTTGGTTGAGAAAAGTCGATCAAAGTTCCAGGGGAAAGGTCCTTCAAAAGCGTCTGCTTCTTTCCGGTCAAATCATCAGTCTTTAAACAATTAATATTTAGCAATTGATTAATTTGCTTATTAAACATTGCAAATTAACTAAAATTAAATTATTAATATTACAATTATTGTAATACAATATTTAGTTGTAATTAATTAATTAAATTCACCAATTCCAAAATGGTCTCGAGAATGTCAACAGGGACTTTGAAAATAGTTTCAAAAGAAGCGTAAAACAAAGTCCAGTCCCAAATATCAAAGCGTGTTGGATCAGCATAAGCCTTCATGTCCTCTTCAGTTGGCTTCTTGTCCGATTCAGTTGTGGCTGACATGAGATCAACGCAGTTTTTAAGCATAACGCGAGCTTCCTCACTAAATTTAAATTTAAATAATTAATTATTTGACCAAGACCAAAAACTATGCAAATGTTTACTTAAAAGTTAATTCAAGTTTTGTAATTAATATTAATAAAATTTTGTAATTAATGTAATTAATAGTTTAAAGTTTAATTATTATTAAATATAGGGGACTTGCTCAAAGAGAGTATAAACAAAGCGCTGTTTAGCTTCATCATTTTCTTTGATTCCGTTCAAAGCTGCCAATGCTTCTGAGATCTTTGGGTCCAATTCTTTAATGATGTCTTTGCTGACCAATTTGCCTGTGAGTTCCCTGAGGAAAGTAATGGACTCTTTTGCTTGAAGAACATTCTCTTGGATCAACTCTTTGAGCATCAACTTGTCAACTGGACGTGAGTTGAGTCTCCTAAATGAAAAATTCCTTGATTACAAAAGATCAGTTAATATAAATTCCACTGAAATTCAATGAAAATAAAAGTTTAATATTTCGAGCCTCAATTTGTCTGTTACCGTTGGTGGAGAGCCAAGAAATCCTTTTTGATTCTGGCGATGTTTGTGGCGAGTTTGTCTTCGGGGTTCAATTTGATAAGAAGTTCCTTGACGAGGGTTCGGTCTGCTTCCAAGTCGTCGAGCTCAATCTTCAATTCCAATGCGTTCTTCATGGTTTCAATTTCAGGTTGAGAAGCTTTTCGCTCGCTTTCAATATTTCAATTCAAAATGAAAATGTGGAATAATGGATCAAATTAATTTGAGATTAGAGCTCAGCATTAATATTAATAAAATAACATTAATTCAATCACATGGATATTAGAAAATTTCCAAATTGCCATTTATTATACAATTTTGCATATTGTATTCCAATGCTTATTGCTTTAATTTTTATACCATTTTGTGCTTATTTACTACTTCATATAACATTAAGTTTATTTACTTACAAATATTCATGGTTAATGATTCGCGTATGGTTCAACGGGCAATTGTGATTTTCATAAACTAATTCATCATCCAATTGATTCTTCACGTCTGATTCAAACAATACTTTTTTAGCACTGTTATATCTCTTTGTGCCCGAACCTTCTCGAATTTCCTATGCATTTAGTCATTATTGTCAAGATAAATATATTTTGATAATCAATCAAATCAATATTATTATGAGGGATTTTTAAAAAAATGTTTTAAATAAATAATTAAGGTTTAAATGTGTAATTTACAATAATTTGGTTTTCCATTGAATCTTTATTAGATGGATCATCTAGCCTTGTTATAGGAGAAGGAGAAATATCTGTAATCATGTCATGGTTGTGGTTGGGAGATTCCTCCGTTTCCAATCCATATGGTGTTTTAGCCCAATGAGCCAAATCACAGATTTCCCTTTGATAAACGGACATTGGACCTCGGAAATTCCTTCCATTTTTCTTAACACCATTGGATTTGACAATTTCTTCAGGTTTTGGTTCAACATTGTTAACATTTTCCCTTTTAAACGGTTTAAAATCCTCAACTTCGTTTATTCTGCTTGGAGGTTGTTCACGTTTTCTTTATTAATACATTAAATTCATTATATTAATTTATTTTATCATACAGATGGTATAATTATCAAATATATTGTAAATAAGGTAATTATATAAATCCATAAATCTATATAAAACCATTACTTGAAATTATCAGAAGTCCATGCATTATATTTAATTGCTTGGGAATTCCAACGATCGTAGTATTTTTTCATAGATCCCCAAACTGCAGCGTAGTTTTCATGTTCTCTCCGAGCTTGAACATTTCTCTCCATTTGATGTCTCAATTGGGCACTTCGTCTTCCACTGTTGTATTCCATTTTGATTCTTAAGTTCTTAACAATGCAATGATTGATAATCTCACGATTGACAAATAGCTGTTTAATAACTTTATAAATACATATATATAGTCGAGTAGCAAAGATGGAAGTGAACTGAAGCTTAAATTGTTAAATCACTGTGAAATAAATTGATTTCTCAATGAAAACAAAAAAATTGACTGACATGAGGACATGACTCACCTCACGACATAAGGTAGCACAACAAAACAAAGCAGGTGGTTTTCAGTTCAATGAAATTGATTTTCTCATTTACCTGTACAGTTATAATGCCTTCATAAAATATATATTGTAAGTATATGTGGTATAGGATGATATAATGTATGACAAAGTCCAAGGTAAATTGACTGCATTTTCTTCATTTTCCACGCGCAGTTGCTTTTCTTACTAAAGATAACGTTAGATGCAAAATACAGATACAAATTGTATCATACAATCTAGTGGTTTAATATGCATTATGCACATGCACAAAATGAACATGTATTGCAAAGATGTATGTTATAACGTTAACGTATTTTGGTGACAAATAAGAACTTGAAGAATAAACCATCACTATTTAGTTTAATTTAAACAAACTTGTTATATATTATAAACACTACTTATATACACAAGCTCTTGAGTTGGTTCATATTTAAAGTCGAATTACATATGTATTATATTTTTCGACGGATTCGAAATACTAAATAATAAAATATAAATATCCTTATTAATTGACCAAAAATTCATACTAGCTGTAAATCATCAAATAAAGTCACAACCTCACTATATTTTGCTCTAGAGATTAAACTTTGTGTTTAAAAATTATAGTTTTTGGGAATGAAGAAGAGATGGAAAGTATAATTTCCAACGTTTAATCGAATCGGTGGAATTAAATTAAGGGAACTTAACCTTAAGAGAAAACGTGTTAATTAATTGAATGAATGTACATAATAAATCATTATATGAATTATGTTCATAATAATTCATTTAAGTATTTGTAATATAATGTAATATTCCAAATTCACTAAATTGACAATGACACAAAATTAGAATAAAATTATACCTAAAGATAAATCTTTTTAGCATAATTCATTTAAAAATATAAAATATGAAAAGATTAAGCACACAAAGTAATATTTAACTAGGGAATTTATAACAGGTAATTGAGAAATATCATATGGCATACGATATGAAAGTACTATAATCCATAAATATAAACGTCATCAGAAGTTTCGGACAATAAATATTTAACATCTATACCTGCTAATTATTATATATCAGAGTTTTCGAACAATAAAAAATTACTGTTTTAAGTAGCTACATAATGTGTAATAAAGTATTAGTTAATTATTATATTAACATCGCTAAATAATTCATAAAATAAATCAAAAGTGAAATAATCATAAAGAAATTTTCTTAAAATTAACAAATATTTTAATTGGATCCAATTACCAATGCATAAAAAAATAATTTTTCGTTGAAATCTTCGTTTGCAAATTCAGGTTTTGAAACAATTACTATCTTTTTAAGATACAATTAAAATGTCATTTAGATAAAAAATATTTTGCATTTACATATATAAGATATGTAGTAAATGGTAAATAAAATAATCTGACACGTTGAGTGAAAAAATATTTAAAGACAAAAAGAATTTCTCAAGTCAATATGATCATTATTATAACAGTAAATAAATATATTGCAATATCATGGAAAATATTATAACTAAAACATATTTTGAAAGTACTTTGCACCATATTTACTATATTGCACATCAACATAATATAATTGACACTAGGTTTGCCATCCTTGTAATAAATGTAGATTGTGCATTGTGATCGAATAAATCTATTTTAAAGAAAGAATGGCACATCTTTGATATTGCTGTGGTGAGTTTGGTTACTAAAACACATTCCAGTGAGATGGGCGAGTTTCTTAGCGTATTGACATGGCGCAGGGACGGAAACAGTTCCGCTCCAATTATAATAAGTTGTGCAAAGTTTGAAAGTCATTCTCTGAATCTTGTCAGCGTCCAAAGGAGTCGTGTTGTAAATCACATTATACGCCGTTGGGCTTACAGTCGTACCATGTTTAGCCACTTGGCTAATCAAATAAAAGTCGAATCTAAATTAAAGAGATTCTCATTATTAAAACGTTCATTCTGGATTAATAACTTAATGTACAGGGTGAGCCATAAGTATCTTTCTTTTTTATACGGTTGTCTACTAACAAAAGTAAAAAAGAAAGATACTTATGGCGCACCCTGTACTAACAAAATGCTTTTTAAAAATTAAAAGTTTTATAAATTTGAATACAGATATATGATCATGATCTGTATGTTATTGATTTACCTTTCAGGATGTGTAATCTCGTCATCGACAACTGTGCCAGGAAATGGATTATCTGGACCTTTACTTCCACACGTCATGATCCTCGTATTGATTTTCTTTGTTACAACGACAAAGAGAATATTTGGAAACTTGGTAGTGTGTTCCTTATAACCCATTTTGATTCTATCCTGAAATATTAAAAATATACATAAATGCATACATTAAACCAAAAATTGATAGATTTTAGTAGGTTATAATGAGCAATTACTTTTACAATTATGTAAACTAAATAAAAAAAATTGCTTTTAAATTCTAACCAGCAAAGTATCCAATTCCACGCTTTTCACTTTAGCAAGTTGGCCTTCTCCAACTCCGTCTCGGTAAATAAGAATATTTTCAGGAAGAAATCCCCACAATTTGCGTTTGTCAGTTTCTGCTGGTGGATGATTATTTCTAGTTGTCTCTTGATAAGCGAGGAGAGCTCCTTTAAATGAATAGAATTGCAAATACAGAAGTAGTTTAACAATTAATGAACAAACGAGCCATTATTCCATTTTGATAAATCTGGTCACTTACCTCTAATATCAAAGTTGTTCGCAAGTTCGTCTTGATTCTTGTGAACTGTCGTGGAAGAGTAAAAAAGACTTCCAGTGTCATTTCGGGTTGAAACCAAAGAACCAACGCTTCCTCCAATTCGTTTTCCACAATGGTAAACATCAAACCCGACAAACATCTTTGACTAAAAACATAAACAAATTAAATATTTTACTCAAGTGTAAAATTATTATTATTAAGCAATCATATTCGAATTTAATATTGAACAACAATACATAAATACATATATTATGATAATTCTTTATTACTTACCTTCTACCATATATATATACAAACAATGCCAGAAAAAATAACAAAAATTTCCAGGAAAAGGTAAGCATACTACTGGTTCGGTTTGTATAAATATAAATAATATTTTCTAACCTTTAATGGCACATTGTTATGCCAGGGTTCTCCGCCAAGTTTCGCGTTCATTTGAATTGTGACTTTGGTGCAAATTGAATCGATGGCTTTGGACATAACGTTCTTGCTTAGATAGCATTGACACGCAACTTGAACGGAAAAATAAAAATCAATTAATATCCTTGATAAAAATTCATTTGTTTATATTTAACAAAGTTTATGAAAAGACCCGAGCTGTTAACTTACTTCCATATTCGATGTAAGCACTTCTCTTAATGTTGGCGTACAAATCTTTATTTTGGTTTGGAAGAATGATGAAAAGCAGCTGTATATCTGGATAATTGGACACAGCCTGCTTAATTGCATTTAGAAACGAGATCGGCTTGGGGTCTGAGATGGTCATGAGTTCAAGTGGTTCGCTGATTTTAAAGCCCATGGGACTCGCTCTGGATTGCATTTTATTAACCAAATTATCGACGTTCATACGATCCCTGTTTGTGACAATGATGACCCATTTAATTAAATTAATGCTACGGAACATTTTCTGAGCTGTAGATTTAAAAATATTAAAAAATTGTAGTAGTCAATCTTAAAAACTTGAACATCTTTTAGCATTGAAGTTAGACTTACAATTTGGCCCTGCGTGAAATGCTTTAGTCCAATCAGCTTTATCATCCAATTTGACATATTTCTGTCTGTCTTCAGAAAAGTAAATGGCTTCTCCTCCGATTTGTCGTCCTACAAGTTTAACGGGTTCAGTTTCGAATCCAAGACCCCAATCGGCCATGATGTTGTTGACCTTTAAAATATTGAAAATCATTATTTATTAATAACGAAATAAGTATAATAACATAAGTAATAATTAAACAAAAGTAATTATTTAATTATCAAAATAAAAAATACTAACCTCTTGCGAATTTGTAAGCTGTCTCATGAAATTCGTAATAGCTTCGGTCCTACGTGCGGGAGAGCTCGCCATGTGAACTCCGAGATCTTTCATCAAGTTGAAGTTTTCTCTTTGATTTTGACTGAATCCAGTCATGACACACAATTCTGGAATAAGGGACGAATTCTTTTTCCTTCCCGCGTGCAAATCTCTTTTGCTTGGTTTGGAAATAATCAATGGCTGGTTGCGATAATGTTCGATCTTGATGTTGTACATTTTATGGAAGAAATCAATGAACGATATTTCCTCTCCTTTGCATTTGAACGTTGACTCTGGGGTTTGTGAAAAATCAATGTCAGAGACGGGATAAGTCTTCTTGTTGTAACGTGTCATAATGATGGAACCGACAAGTTGAGCTTTTACTATTCTTTTATAATCCTCCTAAAATATTAATATAATATTTACCGAATAAGTTAATTAATTATGATTATAATATGTTAAAAATTAAATATTTAAATTGGAAATAATTATTTAAAATATAACAAATATACTATTTTAGTCAACAAAATAAAATTTCATTTGTAAATAAACTTACGTTTCTGCAATTGTGCTTGATATTTTCAATGAGATCGAAAACCGTATCAAGACGAATTACTTTATGAGTCATCTCGACATTTAAGAGCAATTTATTTTCCAAGTTCCTAATGGTGGTAATGTATCCAGGCCATAGGGCAAGTTGATGCTCATCGAATCTTATTTCTTTTGTCGAATCGTAGAAATTCCTTCCAAGAAGCTCCAACTTTAATCCATTTTCCATTGCAGCTCTCATTACATTATTGTACATGACGAGATGAGTAACATCACCACGTTTGCAATCTTCAACATGTCGAACTGTAATGGTCGTTCTCCCAAATCGATTCTCAGCATAAAATATCATTGGGGTTTCTAGTTTCTTCAAAGTGTACAATTCGGATCCGTTGAAGACATTTGGGCAAAGCTCAGGTGTTCTTTCGAACGGTTTAAACATATGTTTTTTCACATGAGTCTCTTCGACATCGGGAACAAAATCTACCCGGTTTTTAAAGACGGCAAATGAAGGTGCTTGGTTCACTTCAAAATAATTGCTAATTAATCGGACTCTTCGGTCAACGTTCTCTTTAAACACCCCCTTTTTAGAAGTCACGTTTCCGTCCGAGTCCTTTAACTGGCATTCGACGAGATCGAACTCCCTGTAGTCTTCAACAAAATTTGAAACTCGACCTCGACCTCGCCCTCTTCCACGATCTCCTCTTCCTCCACGTCCACCACCTCGTCTTTGTCCTCGGTCTCCTCCTCTGCTTCCTCCACCGTCGTACCCACGACCACGGCCGTTGAATCCTCTCCCATTTGAGCCTCTGTTGGTTTCACTGCCATCACCCCTATTTAACAATAAATTCACATTATTCTTCATAATTAAAATAAATAAAAACCTCAGCCGTAAAAATATGGTAAATAAAGTAATATCTTTATAAAAAAATATTACCAAGTTGCAGGTCCAGTGGCAGGGGTTGAAGCAATTTGACGAAATATATCGTTGATATTGCTGGTTGAACCAGTGGAATTTCGCTCTTCTCTTCGAGGTGGAGGTCGAAATCGTTCGACGCTTTGAGTCCGATGAGCACTTGACGAACGATTAAAACCAATCGATCTTTCTTCAACCCTTGGTTGTCCACTTCTGCTAATCGTCTCGACCGGTTCGTCTTCATAAGTTGGAAGACTTCTTTCGGATCCATATCTTCCACTCGAACTAAATCCCCGACTACTTGAAGGTTCTTGCTGATATGACTCAAGTCCATGACCTCGTTCTGAATAAGACCGTCCTGACGATCCAAAACCGCGACTGCCCTCAGATCCAAAACCCCGACCATTCTCGGATCCAAAGCTGTTGTCTAACCCATAACTTCTATCTGGGTCGTATCCTCTTGGGCTTAAACCCTCTACTCCTCGTGGTCTTTCAAATGAATGACTTTCTCGGCGTCTTTCGGGTGTAGAATCTGATTCAGAATGACGAGGTCGACTATTTCTCTCATATGCTTGCCGTTTAGCATGGTTATCGTCTAAAAGACAAATAATTAAATTAAAACAAGAAATCCGAATTACAATTTTAAACTTTTTATAAGCTAATAATTTATAATTTACAGTTATACCAATGTATTTAATTCTTATTAGTACACAAGATAAAGGCAACTGCAATATACCCGATACCCGACTAGTGGTAAACGACAGTCGCTTACCCTACCTAAACTAAGCTAACCTATCTAAATACATGTCGCATGTATTAGGATGATATTAAAGGCGGTGTCGTTTACCTCACTTCGGGCATTGGGTGTTTAGAATCTCTCCAAGATAAACACACATAAATATATAAGATGCACAACTTTGTATGAATCAATTGATAAATAAAATTAATTATAAATATCACTGAATTATTAATAAATACACATTTAAAAAAGTACCTCTTTGGTAGTCATCCCTTCTCTTCATTTTATTGCACTGAATCCGACCACAGATAGATTAAAGGTGAGTAGAATATTAGGGGTAGAAGCTACACCTGATTACAGTTAGTTTTAACCATTTGCTCTTTTCCAAATGAGGTTCAACGAGGGTTGAGCATGGGACAGTGAGTGAAGGCAACAGACGGACGGCAGTTAATGGCAGACGGACGACGGGAGAGATTCTATGCGAGTTTTCCTTCGCTCCACAACACAACCACAACTCTTGTGGAGGATTGTGGAAGAATGGGGGGAAAGGATTTCGCCCTAACATGTCTCAAGTCATGGAACGATGGCGAGAGGTCGAAGATTACAAACCTCGGTCTCGTCTCGTCTCGATATATTACAGATATAGATTCTATTACAAGTTCTCTATATAGGTAATAAGTCTAATAAGTAAGTAATAATAATAGTATTTATGCGTAATGTAATGCATGCATTACTTATCTTATCTTATGATACAAATTATTCTTATCTTATGTTATAACTTATATTTACAAAAATATCCTTGTTTTTTATTACAAATCTAGGCTTAACTCGTTAACCAATACTTAAGAGTTTGTATGTAATTATAAGTATAATGGTTATTTTAATATTTGTCATATTTGCCTTTTACACATTTAAGCATGCTTTACTTTATTTGTTCTTTGTTCACATTGTCGCGATATGAATTGGAATAGAATGGATGTTATTTATTTAATCGTGTCAAATGTATGATTCACATATTTATACATAAATAAAATTTTAAGTGTTTCCCAAATAGAAATATCTGCGGTCGGTTCCTTTGTGCGGTATTAGGAAATTAAAAATAAAGCTATTTTCGGTAACGTACCTTTATTTCCAAAAATATTTTTCTTTCGAACTTTCTAATACTTTACTTTATGCTTACGCTTGCGATTAAATATAATACATACAGTGAGAGTCAATACATGAACCTTATAAAGTGAATAGAAAAAAATAGTTTAATTTTTAAGCATCTCGGGTTAGTACCGACAATACCAACTCATAGTTAAATATATAACTAAATTAAGTATGTATGTATCAAGAAAAAAATTTAATATACAAAATGAGATCTTAAAAAGTTAATTTCTTTGTTTGCATAAGATCTTTAAACTTGTCCTTTGTTTTTGAAAGCTTCTCCGTTTGGTCCATTAGTAGGAGAATCCTCTGTTGGTTTGCTTCAATTTGAGCTTCCATTGTTGCAAGTGGATTGGTTTCATCTATTAATCAAAATTGGTTTGTTTTAATTGTATAAACATCCTACGTCATTAAATTGATGATACAGAATCAAATTAATACCTTGTTTATTTGGAGTTGTAATTGGGCCATTGAGGTCAGGAAAGTTCATGAGAAGTTTTTTCTGTTTCTCAAATGTCATAATTACTTCCTCTTGTTTCAATAAATCCCTATCTCTTTTCATTTTCCACAAAGTCCGTTCTTCCTATAATTCAAAGTTAACAATAAATAAATAATAAAGTGTTTACTTATTCCTTAATTACGATCAATTTATAATTTTATGGAATAAATAAAATCCTACATTTATATCAGAATGCATCTTATGTAAATTCTTCAATTGATCTCTCTGCCGAACATTCTCCTCACATTCATACATAGCGAATTCATTGGAGTTTCGGACTTCTTCCAACCGTTGTCGAAGATTCGCAATTATCCCATTAAGCTTCCGAACTTCTCTCTCTTCGGCCTCACATAGGAGATTTGTTTGAATGTATTTCTTCAGCCCATTTTGCCTCGTCTTTTGCCAATGAGCGTGAGTGACTTGAACATTCTCGAGATTTTCTTTTAACTTCAAAGCTGCTTTACTTTCTTCCCAAGCTTTGCGAGTTATTGTGGCCAATTCATTACTCAATCTCTCCTTTTCACTACAAAAAAGATCTAAAATAAATTTTTCATTAAACATGGCCTTTGAATTGCTTGAATTTTAAATTTATATCAACTTTGAATTGATAATTAATCATAATTCAACAGGGAACATTAATATATTGCATTTACGTAAATATTTAATTTGAATTAAAAGGAATAAGATTGTTTTAAATCTTCTTTACTTTTTGTTTCAGTTACAGTTGACAATTCTTGTTTATTGAAATTCAATTTGGCGGTCAATTCCTCAACATTTTTTTCTAGACTTTTGATCTTTTGTTCATTATCGGTCTTTTTCTTAATTGAAATGGAAGATTTCTCATTTAATGATTTGCTCAAGTATTCCGTTTTCATTACTGCATTGTTTAGAAAAATTGAAATTTTATTCCACTCGGATTTGAGTTCAAATGAAAGTTCGGAAATGGCCTTATGTTTACTGTAACGTGTTGTAAGCTCCTTGGCTTCTGATCTTCAATTTACAAATATATTTTTAATTCAAATCAAATAAGTAATTACAGTATTATTAAACTTTCACTTTAATTATTTAAGTTTGTAGTTATTATTTAATTCTTAATATGCAAAGCTTCAAACAAAGCTGCCAACATTTTATTATATTTACATTATAGAGCAATTTTATGTAGAGCAAAGTACAATGTTGAAATTGGTGAAAGCCTGTAAAAATTGACTTACAAATTCCGCTTAAGCTTTTCTTGACATATTTTGGCAAAAGCCTGAGCGATTTGATCGCTCACTTCGATGATTTTATCTGCTGTGACATTGCAGGTCAAACACATTTCCGAAGATCCGTTTAAGTCCAATCGGTCCGTTTGGATTCCAATGCTGATCAGCTCCACAGACAACTCACCCTACATTGAAGAGTTAAAGTGTTAAATTTTCTTAATTCCAACATCCTTTCTGCATACTGAATGAGGGGCTTAAAACAAATTAAATTTAAATAAACCAAGATTGAATGATTGCCTTCATTTCCATATAATGATGATTTGATCAAAGTACATTTATTGAAAATTCAACTTTACCTGCCCCTTGAGCTGAACCGGTTTGCAGACCGCTTGCCCATTCTGAACCTTTTTCAATTTCAGATACAATTAATGGTCTTGGGCTGGTCTAATAAAACATTCTTAATTATTTATTGGACTATTACTCGACAAATAGAAGCAAGTTGGTGTTGAAAGGCGAGCAAAGTGGTAAATTGATGTCTCACTGTGACTCCAATTGTTGGATTCCTCCATTTGTCTTTGTTGAAATTCCGGAACCACTTTGGGAAAATTATTAATTGATTCCCACTTTCGTCCCTTAAATCATAGCCATAGATGTCGAGAACATCTATATTTTATTTACTCATAATTATATACAAATAAATATAAATACGAATATATAAAATACAGATATGAATACAAAATACAATAAATATATGAATTCA
This sequence comes from Neelides folsomi, assembly GCA_034687125.1. Taxonomy (NCBI): domain Eukaryota; kingdom Metazoa; phylum Arthropoda; class Collembola; order Neelipleona; family Neelidae; genus Neelides; species Neelides folsomi. The sequence goes on along the minus strand of JAQGBZ010000213.1, from coordinate 83,555 downwards.
AAAAAACAACTTGATCTAAATTATATTATTTATGATTTTAGTAAATAAATATTTAATTGGATAATTACTAGAGAGCTCTTCAATATGTTTAACAAGGATCATTAAAACATAAAAAATTCGATCCACGAAGAGTTCCGTGGCAAACATGAACATTTTCTCAAACTGCTCATTCTGTTGACATTCGGAACTCAGGAGTTCGCTGATGTTCAACTCGTCAATGTTCTTATGCGGAATGAGCCAAGACGGAAAGGAAAAACTTGTTCGATTTTTCATGAATTTTTGAACAATTTGAGTCACTTCGTGAATTCTGGTGTGGATGTCGGCGAGTCCCGCGGCCATCCAAAGAGACGGCGGATATTCAACTCGTCCGCTGCTCGGTCGAACATTTATAACACTCAGCCGATTTCTTTGATGTCTTTTATTCATATTGAAATATTTCAACTTGCTTGTTGTTGGAAAGATATTAGATAAGAAAAATATAATATCAAAAATATCTGTTTTATTACTTGTTCATCCACGACCATTACAGCTGTAAAAAATCTTTAATTTGTGGAAACTCATAAACTATTAGCAACTGCTACCTGAGTTAAGTTAACTGAGTTAACTCATTAAACTAATAAACTTGTGATTAATGCGGAATAAGTTAAAATATTGAAAAATAAACGGTTTTTATTTCTCTAACTCTAACTCATTTGAAACATTACAAAAATATTTTTTTACTTGTCATCATGTATTAGCATAATTTATTTTCATATGCACTACAAAAATAATACAAAAATAAGGACACATCGAAATATATATCATTTATGTTGGCACTTTAAAAATCCATTAACGCGATAACATTTTCGCACAGTGCGATTTTCGTCTTATAAAAATAAAAGTACTATCGAGCTCATTGCATCATTTTACCTTTTACATTAAAACAGTCAAACTGGCCAATTTTCAATACGCTGTGTAATAAAACAATAAAGACAACACACAAATTAGATTTAAACAAACATTGACTGAAAGTTGGAAAAGAAAAAAAACCATAGATGATTTTCTACGAATATTATAAGTATTCCGCCTAATGGCAATATCATGATTTCTAGTTATATCTCATTTAGCTTCTTGATCTTGATTGGATCTTCTTGATCTCAAGAGACCAATTTTGAAGATGAAGAACAAGAAAGTTTGTTGTACAGAAAGTCGGATAAGAAAAACAACGCACGCCCCATTGGCCACACGCGTAATGTGCAGAAAGTCAAGTGCGAACTCACCACTACCATACAACATGACACACACTTAGAACTTTTGCACGATAATAATACGCCGTCCAAGATCCGTCCAAGATGACTGACCTGTCTTGAATTGATAATACATTACAAACCCTCACTTTCCACTTTTTCCTTTAGCACTTTGACCAAATTTTCTTCTAAATGGCTATACCTTATTTTATTAACAATGTCGCTCGAAATTACTCATTTGTAGCTTAATTACAATTTACAATATTGTAGCTTAATTACAATTTACAATATCGTAGCTTAATTATAATATTTTAGGTATTCACTAAATAACAACAAACATTAATAATTAAACTATTTTTTCAATTTTAGCTTTTATGTTCAACAGTTTAACAAATCCAACCAGTAATTAAATACAATTAAGTAAGTAACTGCAAGTTGATATAAAAAGTACTTTTACAATTTAGTGATCTAATACGGGGAATAATGTAGCAAAAAGTTTTTTGGTTCACTCACTACTTACATTATTAGTTTCATTAGATATGAAATTATTATCAAACACTTTTGAATTCAATGTTTAAGTACGTATAATAAATCTATTTTTCGTTCATTTTAATGTCATCAGCAAGTAACTTGAAGATGAATCTACTAGAATGATGAAAAAGTATCTGCGCGAGTTTTGCAAGCGAGAAACAAGAAATCATTCCAGAAAATGACTTCGATTCTTCAACATTGAAATATTTTATGAAACTAGTTTAAAACTAGATTTTGGAATGTATTGATTGGATCAAATGAGGAATGTCGGTGTTCAAAGTGACTGACTCACAGCATCACCCAGCAAATTACTTTTAAACGACTTAAACCTATCTTAAAAACTTGAATCCATTTCACAGTCAGTTTAAAAAAATACACACACATCCATCATATGGTCATTCAACTAATCTATTCATTTATCTTTCTAATTCAGCTAATCCGATGAAGCTAATGAACTAAATAAAAGTAAATTCTCAAGTTTAAAACAATTCTCATGTTTAAAACAATTCTCAAGTTTAAAACAATTCTAAAAATTAAAATCCTAATTTGCTTATATCTAATCATAATCATTTTCAGTCATAAGTCATTCGTAAAGTTATTCATTCACAAACAAAAGGCAAACAAAACGATTATAAGATGTAAAACACAAAAAAGGAAATCAAAGATTAAAAGAAACCAGCTAGTAAAAGAAAGAGCAAACAACTATAGAAGTAGTATTTAATGTTAGTAGAGCAATTTCGATGTTGTTAATTTGAATAATTGTAATTGAAAAATTGAAATATAATTATTGTCAGATTACTTCCTTACCACGCGGAACTCATTTCAATTGTTCATTCAATCAAATGCGAGAAATTCCTCTGACTCTCCTCTTTACATGACTGACATAAGAGGAATGTTTAGGAGCAATTAGAAAAAGAAACACAGGGGAAGATGAATGAATGAAGTTTTCATGAAGAAGCTGCATGGAAAGCTTCTTGACATATACCACATTAACAAATGTGCTGACATTGGTAAATAATTTATAGTAGCTCTATGAGTAACAAAACTTATTCCATTATACTCATAATGTCGGCATTTGACCATAGGTCATATCATATATAGTTCATATAGCGTTTCTTTAAAGAAAAATGAAACAAATTCACGTACATAAACATTCAACTTATAATTAAAATCATTTAAATATTCATTTAATACTTATTATAAAAGAATTAAAAGATAGTCTCATGGGAAGATTCATGTCATACAAAAACTCCAAGTAATCATAAAAGTCCATTTAAAACAAAGCACATCTATCAAGTACACTACTTATACCGTACATAAAATTTTAGATCTGTTAACTAACTACCTGTAGTATATCCAATATAAGTAATATTGAAATATTGTTGATATCTAACAGTGTGTTTTGGGTTTGTTGAGCATAAAGCATAATGTTCCAACGGTTCCAAACCGGTTGATCCTCTTAAGCTCTTCTCACTAATAACGCATTCTTCTTTGTGTGTCTAAACAACGAGGTGTTGGGTGCCAAGAGCAATTAATTATCATTTACAATCCGCTTTCTATCGGGTACTTTTCATATACCTACAGATATTATGGAAGTTTCTCAATGACTTTTCGGAAACTTTAAAACTACATACTTTACTACTCTGTACATACTTTATTAACTTCGACTACTTTAAACAACCGCTGTAATCTAATCCTGTTGAGAATAACTAACATTAAGATAAATTATCCTTCAAACCCGCTTCTGTAGTTTAAAGTCAATTTTAATAGTAGCCAGGAGTTGGAGGGATCTTCGGGAATCTCTTAGGGTCATGGCAAAGATGAAGTCCTTCGACAATGGAGCATTTCAGTCCAGCCCCACAGTCAGAATCCGTCTTACATAAACAATGGTCCTGAAGAGCGCAATGCTTCACAAACGGACCGTAATCAACTTCTTCAGAAATCCCGAGAAACCGTCGGCCGTAGTTGTTAAGGAAAACTCCGTGCGGGTCCATTTTGACCATTTGGGCCTTGAATTTGTGAAGATTTTCATCTGGGAAGTTTTTGTCCCAGCCGACTTCGCTCTTCATGTGGAATGCCATGCCGCTTGCTCCCCAATGAACTCGACCGCCAAAACGGAAATGCTGAAATCATAATTTGGATTTTTTATTTCATAATTACAGTAATTACTTCTCAAATATTTGCTTTTGATCGGGCTTAAGAAATAATTCGCATTTAAGGAAAGATTTTCATTCAACAATTGCTATTTGTTATTCATTTATTCTCTAGTTTTGCATAATTTTAATATAATGAAATAAAGATAAATCGAATATGATGAAGCCATAAACATAAAAAAGGATGTTTACTATTTGTTTACATTTATTTAAAATTTTTTCGCTAAATCACACCAAATTGAAATATGTTTATAGTTAAATGTGAAATATGTGCAGTTGAATTTTCATTTTATTATTGTTATACTTGAAATTGGAACAAGGTAAATGGTGAAATTTGTAAAATATATGAATAATGTAAATTGATTCATAACTCTTCCCACCATTTTAATAATTGCCACTCAAAGTCTCAAAAGGATGGAAATTTCTATTCAAATTTAGAGCAAAATGATGAGTGTTAATTAGCATGTGCGTGTTAATTACAGTGATAAAAAGAGGCCGCGTTGATTTCAATCAAAGAATTGTAAAATAGGAATTAAAAATTTCAATTTGCTTTTATGGGTTTTATGAGGTAGTTAGACATTGGGTGGAGTTTGTGATTTTTCAACTCTTGGACTTGAAAGAAGTCGAGACGAGTTATTCATTAAACGATGTTTGAGTTAAATCGCTTCTTTAATGTGCTGCTGAACTCTTTGTGAATACATTTAAAGTCACGGTGAATTCTCAATGAGATGAAAGTTTCGGCTTTCTTATATCAACTTCCTATAAGAGTTTCTATTAATTCCAACCTTGGCGTTTATCTCATCAAAACTGCACTTTTTTTTAGCAATGCGGCTTGCGGCTTGTCAAAACTTTTGCACCTGCTAAAATACAATCAATCGTACAATCCTTTGTTGTATCAACTAATACTAATTCCATACATACTTTGATATCTCTATTATTTTAGTTAATGACTAATGAACTTTGATATACCTAAACATTGTTGTATTTAATAATATTTACTAATTTTGTTTTTATTATGATTTAAACATAATTACAAGAAATATGAAAATCATTAGCAAGTGTGTATAATGTTACTACTAATATTATTTATGCACAATAGCCCAATTACAAATTTCCCTCGTGCATTTGCGGCTATGTAAGATGTCAATCGAGAGAAAATTACTTCACCACTTTACTAACAACGTAACTACTTTCCTAACCGTAGAAAGTTATTCAGTTTTTAATAATAGACAAATCTTATCTTTAATCGACTAAAAACATTAATATCTTTTACACGAGAGAGTTTCTGAATGGACGGACGTTCAAAGTAAAGTCTGTAAAAGTGCAAGTTCATTTGTTTTGACAAACTACCGAATCCCCTCAACAAGATTCCAATATGAATAAATAGTTCTGTAAAAGAGTCAATGTGAAGTTCAATGCTTTTTCTTAGGAATCTTAAACAGGTTGAGCTAAAAGTAAACCAGTTTCTTATATGAATTATATGAAGGTTCATTTTAAAAATTGACGATTAAGAGATATCCTCCGACTTTGATGCAAAACTCCTTTTACTGACAACTTGACAACTCTATGATTGTATGAGCATAAATAATATACATCATTACTTACAAATTCATCCTAAACACATTACAAATTAAGAACATTACTCCTTCATGTATTATAATTTACAACAAGGTTCAAACACTGTGTATTACTATATAAGCATGAGAATGAAAATAATTAAAATGAATAAATGAATAAAACTTACAGCCAATTGAGCCATCATTTGAAGTCCAGTAATTCCATGTCTTGGTGTATTAAACGGATCGTGTCTTCTTGGCACAGTCCAAACCATGGCACAACCCTCACGTCCGTAATTCAACTTCATCAATTGTTTTCCTTTAACTGCGAACAAAATCTCGATTCCAATGAGAGGAAAGGAAATTTCATATTCTTTGATAATGATTTTAAATGCTCGGATTACATCCGGGAGTCTTTGGATAGGAAAGGAGAAAATGTAATATTCAGGCAAGAAGGAAATGGTTTTGGGCAATTTGGGATTCTGCGACCAAGCACATTTTTTAAATCCGCCAAAATCATCCCCTTTGCAATGGCTCGTAACCAGACGATCTGTAAACCCAACACCTGGATTTTTCCTCCACCCATTTTCTGTCAAAATTGTTGGTTTCAAAGGGAGCCTTAAGAGGAAAGAGGCGTACACGTAGCGTTCGACCCATCTGAGCAAATAAGGAAGCTTGAACTTCTGGAGCATTTCGTAAACATAAGAAGTGAATCCGGCCGACCAGGGATAAAAGTTAGGGAAGAAGCTGGAACGAACATCTCCTGGAACTGTGGCTGGGACGAAAGTCCCTGAAGCAACCACCACTTTGTCGACATTGGGGAACCAATACATTTGGAGCCAATCTTTAGCCCGGGCCATGTTCGCAGCCTCATCGGAGTACAAAACCTTATCGGAAATTCCAAAGTTGTGAATGTGCATCTTGAATTCTGGGATTGTTTTGAATTTCGCTTCTACGACGATTCCAAGAAGTCCCAAGTTTACTCTGAATTTAAAAAAATCATTTCAATTTCAAGATTTTCATTAATTTATTTTAAAGATTTTCATCATTTTACTTATTCATTGTTATCAGTTATCATCTTATCATTGTTATCATACATAAAATTATGTTAGAGTCAGTTTCATTATTTTAATTTTATTCATTTCAATTGCTTTGATTATAACTATTCATTTATTCTTTGATATTTGATTGATCTGTATAGAATATGAACATTTAGATGATGACTCTCATGACTGACAGACATTATTTTTTATAATTACAGCATATATGTGTATGTAATGTGAACAATTGAATGCTATAAAATTGTAAGAGATGTTGAACTATAGAAGCCTATAAAATAATTCCTCTCATTGTGCCGTTGAAAAGTAGCCGATGGGAATGAAAGTTGATTTTATGTCTAGTCGGCATAATTTCTATTCCTCTATTTGCATATTTACTTGGCTGGTTCTTTAATGAAATGTTCGTATTAAAGATTCCAATTCCGATCTGACTTCTTGTCTAATCCTCTTTCTCTATTTTCAAGAATAATAAAACATTCAAATGAAGGTAGTGACATATAAGAGATCTTAATGAGTGTCTAAACTGTATATTTAATGAACTAAGAATTTAAGTTCGACCATTTCATCTGTCAACGCCAGATGAAAAAAAGCTTAATGTTGAAGTTTAATCGTTTTCTCTCATCGTTGCTAAAATTATACATGATAAAATTATGTGAAAATGGGGAATCGAAATTATTTGGCTAAAGTTAGAGAGAAAGTTTAGAGTTGATTTGCTTGTTCGAATCATTCAATTCTTATATTCTCATTCACATTATTTACTTCTCTGTCAAAGTAAATGTAGAAACCATAATGGTTGTAAATGAAACTAAAGCTTGAAGAAATTGAAGACAAGAACTGTTGAATTGGCAATTTTCAGATCTTTTCTTTTTATGTGACATTAACAACTCTGTTAGCTATCATTATACGTATAATGCACTTATGCTCTTTATCAAATAAAGTTTATCGTTGCAATAAATTATGGTTATGCCATATTTATAATGATTCTTATGATTGACATGATGTAGGTATTTGAGTTAAAAAACACAGTTAATAAATCAGCAAAAAAATCATTTGAATATGCGTACTATATAATTAATCAAATATGCACACGTCAGTTCAATTGAACTGCTCGCTCATGCAAATAAAAACCTGAGCGTGTGGATTTTTCATTAATCCCTTAAACTTGGGATTATAGCCAACAAAGCAGGAAAATTATTTTGATTTCATGAGCTACATTTCCTTATTTGTAGAGGTAGAGTACAAGTATAAATATAAGTATGTATTAATTTTATTATTTCCACTTGTCAACTAAAAGTTCTTGGAATTGAGGAATTGATAGAGGAATAATTATGGTCAAATTCCACGTAATTGATAATAACTTAATAATTATAAGTATTATACAAATAATTGTTCACAATTCCGAGAATCTTTCAAAGGTTTAAAAATATGGCTTGACATTTCACGTCCTTGAAACTCACAGTTGAATTGGAATGATCAGATTTTCTTTTATAAAGATATTTTGTTCTTTTTGACTTGACCTTTAACAAAGCTTGCTTACTTATTGTTAGCTTATCTTATCTTACACTTTTTAGTTAGAAATTGATCTTCTAGGTTTTTATTGTAGTGTCTACTAGACAGGATACCTTAAATTACAATTACTTGTAGTAGGAAAGGTTATGAATGCATCTATTTGCTTTGGGCATTGTAATTTTATCTTTACTTTCAACAATTTGTCATTTTCCCATGCATGTACATATGATAGGTATTATTATAATAAGTCGTCCCTAATATATCAAAAGAATCAAAACACCTGTTGTTGTTAACAAACGAGAAAAATCTTGCAAATGTTATAAACATTTCGCATATTGAATCTCATTGACAGTCTTTCCATGCATTGCTCATTTAATGTGATTTTATTTAGTGCTAGTGTACGTGTACAAAAAGTTTTCAAGTTCTTCCATTCCAATTTGCAATCCTAATTACCGGATATATTTTTATATTGGCATTTTGCACTCCTTTTTAAAAAATAAAAAATCTATGCAAGTACAAGTATGTATTATTGTTCGAACATATGGGTAATGCGTCATGCGGTGAATTATCGTTAAAGAGTTCTCACAAGTGTCAAGTAAAATAAATCATGTCGTATGATCCGTGGGTGCAAAAGGTTATTAACTTTTTGGTATTCCTTGAGAGCCAAACACATTTGCCATTTGAAACCATCCAACCTGCATAAGATGAGTAAATGTACGGAACAAACTTCTTTTTTATCTTTTTGATGACATTCCAATGGAGTTCTGCAGTGAATTTAAATTCACCAAAGGAGATCTTCTCCTTCGACATGTAATTTCACTCTTAAGAAAAAGCTCTCTTTAGAACAAAAGAAGCCGATGATGACTGAAGGATAAATAAACTTTATAAAGAAGATGAAGTAACAAATAAATACTAAATAATATCAATCTACTCAAAACACAACAATCGATCATTTTGTAAACAAATTCTGTTCCAGATAAACATTTGAGAAATATCTTTTATATACATTATACGTTATTTTTTATTTACTTGATTTAATGATACAATGTAAAATATATTGAATTATTAAATAGGTTCAAAAGTTCATAAACACTGTTTAACATTTGAACTCTACATTATGCATTAGTAAAGAGTTATCAGTTATCAATACAAGATGTAAAAGGTTGAAGCTTTCCCCATGGGCATTTTCACTCCTACATAAATATGAAATTCCCTTGGCCTTCAATTGAACGTGATCGAAGAGTTGTTGGAAGCAAAAGTGGATTTTGCCTATATGAAATAAGGATGTGTTATTCCAATGACCTGATGACTCACTCTCTTGTTAGAGAGTTACGTGCGCTGCTCCTATATAACTTTCCCATTCTCAACTCTCCCACACGTGAAATTGAGGTTTAATATCACCAAATGACTCAGGTGAACATTCTGAGGTGATTTCAGCTTCAATTGAACAATGAATCTTATATTCTGCTTTATTACCAATGTACTGTCATATATCACTTATATCAGTCACTTATATCAGATGTATGATATTTAATGCCGTATCATTAATAAGATTAATTTAATGTTATGAGGATGGATGAGAAAATAATAAAAAAAATTACCCGAAAGCCAAAAGGTCATCAGGGTCAGTGATAATTTGAACATTTCCAAGCCCATCCACAACAGTGACTTCAACAAGGTAATCAGATAGGGAATTGTCGTGATTGACAGAGGAAGTCTGCGCTCCAACACCAAGAGATCCGCCGACAGTAATTCCGCCAAATGACGCCGTCAATCCCAAAGTCTTCTTGAATTTGTGAAGTTCTTCAAAAACAAAGGTGAGTTCGGCCCCTGTTCCAACAGAGACTGTATCATCCTCGTTGACTTTAATCCAATTTATCTTCTTCATGGAAATGGGAATTCCATCCGTGCAGATGATGTCGGAGATGGAGTGACGACTTCCGAATGCTTTTACCCCAATGCCTTGTGTGAGGGCATAGTTGACGAGTAGTTGGACCTCCTCGAGCGACGTTGGATGCTGGACGGGGTAGCAGGAGGCGCAGTAAATGCCCGTTTGGTACGACGTGTACCCGTAGTGCCTGTCAGTGTAATGAGCCATCCATCAAGTGTTAAACTCAAGAGACACTTTGCCCTGCCCACTCAACATTCCCCCTATTATACTCTTAGGGTCAGGATAATTGCTTAATAAACTTGAGATTAATATTCATAGAGTAATTGCCCCCAACTACTCCTGTAAATCCTGTATGGGTTCAGAGCTTACGTCTTTAATTTCTAATTACTCATCGGGGTGTCTTTGTAGTTTTTCAATTAAAATATGAAAGTTGGAGCTTTCAGCACCTTTCCGAAAATTCCAATTTAATGCATAAATTGCTACTATTAAAATTGATATAAATGGGTAGAGAATTTTGCAATTATCTTCAATTTTTAAAAAAATTCATAATACGATTAATCTTGATATTAATGCTACAGAGCTAATAAATGAAGATATATAACAAATTAAGATGATGTTAATTATAAAAGTCTTTTTAGATTCATAAGATAAACTTGTTTCAATTAGCTTCACATTTATGTATCATGTAAATATTTATCTAAGAATGTCTTTTCCCAAGATGTGTATTGTAAAGGATGGGTAAATAAAACAAAGGAATGTTGTTTACATAAAGTAGCACGATCAGATAAACTATTAATGTCATTAAAACATAATTTGCCGTAATGCATTCCTTTCTTTAATAAACTCACGTTGCTTGGGACTGAATAAGGACTTTATGGCTCTCCATGCTCAAACCAGTTTCTTTCATCGGTTATTATTAAAAAAAGAAAAGTCAAGTTAAGATAGCTTTTATGGTCAGATCCCTAACCTAGTTATTTTCATTCAAACCTATTCTTAAGCTACATTAATTCCACATTAATGCCCAACTATCACATTATTAAAAATTAATAATGTGAATATTAAATTAATTTACATTAAAATAATATCAAAATGGTTATAAATTAATAAAATGAATTCTATTAACCATGCTGTACTGTAATTAAAATTACGAAAGACAATAATTATAACTATTGAATAATAAAAAGATGAGAAATTTTAAAGTGACCCTTTGAGTCCCATTGTTGAATTTAGTAATAAAGAGTTCATGGGTTCAAGTTGAAATTCACCTATAACTATCATTGATATTGAAGCCTTAAGATGTAGAAAAGGGAAACTGTTTTTCCTTTTATGAAATTCCCCCTCTGGCCAATTCTTTAAATCATCCTTCCTTAATGGACGCGAACGTTGGGAAAAATTTGCAAAATTTGGAGTAATGTGAGCAAGAAGGAGGAAGTCGAGTTTGTGCATGATGTGTCAAGTTCCGTAATTAATATAAATGCAGTTGCCAGCTTTAAGGTAAAAGGAATTCATAGTTTGGGGTTTAGGTCAACCCAGTACATTGTTAGTTTCATTACTTGAAGTTCATGCATTGTATCATGAAACTCGTGGATTCTTAATAAAGTTCATTTCCCTTTTCTATTCCTTTCAGTTTTACTTCGAGAGAAGGAGGAGGAACTTTTAGAAATTAGAAATCTTTGACGAAAAAAAATAATATTTAAAAGACTGGGAATACAATAGCCAATTGTAAATTAAATTGAATGAAAATAAATCCGTCTCATTTTTTACCTTTCCTTTTTGATATATCCTATACAGTTTCCTACATGCGTGTTTAAATCCCAAACAATCTAGAAATAATTTGTAAAATGGAAATCGTAATTCCGAAGTAAATCAATGATCCAGCTCTTGTTACAAATTAACAAATACAATTATTTTTAACATAATAAGATAAGAACAGAAAATCTTGGTACCTACATAATTACAAATAAAAAGCTTAAAATAAGTTAATAAAAAATAATTACTATCTGTAATTGGCTTATACTTAACTCTGTTAACTAATTGGGATACTAATATGTATTCAACTCTCGAATTAAAACCCCATATAAAGTTTAATTAACAATAAAGCTCATGTAAATTTTTTCTTGAATCAATTAATAGTGAATAAAATGAATTTTTTTACCTTGGGTAGCAATGATTGTCAGTTTTTATCACTGGCAAAATGAGACCGGCGTCTGAATAATCTAATACTAATAAAAGGAACGGTAAAATTGTCAAACACTTTAACATCTTGATAAAAAGATAGTCCAAGATGAAGAAAGAAACGACAGCGAAAAGAAGAATTAATTAAAATATTTAATTCTAATTAAATTTCTAAATAAAATTTCATTCCTTTAATGAACTTTAATTCAATAAAATGAATAAAAAAGTATAATGAAGAGCGAATGAATGAAAGGATTAATTAGAAGAAGCGTGGGAGGAACGTGGATGATGCGGGGAAGAGCCTCGTGCTCTGACGTGAGTCCACCGTTTGCATCCAACTGCAAAAACTGCCCTCACCGACCCAAGTTTTGTTCCTCGAGGATTGTTGGGATTCTTAAGAAGTTGAGGCATAAGAGATTGATATGATAAAACATATGGAGGTTCCCCCAGTGCTCATTCTCCCTCAATTCACACATGAAAGTTGAAGCGAATGAAGGGAGACTTCAATAATAATTCCCTGATTATTTAAGAATCCTGTTAGACCTGTTTCCTCTTTTCACTTTTTCAATAATACATTTGGTCAACATCCCTCGTGGCTCTCTTCTCATATGAACAATCCGCAATCTGTCGGCTATGGGAAATCAGCGTTCCTTCGACCATATGATCTTCACTGCTTCTGAACGCGTTCATTCTCCTATGTTTTTAATCAATTCCGTTTTTTTCCTTAATAAGTACATGACATTTTCCAATACATTACCTGGTTTTATAAATTATACAATAACAATAAATCCCATGAAAAATGCATTGAGTCTTTTACAGTTTATGATTTTTCTTGTAAATACCAATGTTTATATGATCAAATAAATCTTTTTATTAGTGATCAATATAATACATATAGGTACAGATTGTATCAGTACAATCAATATATCAGTATTTATTTATTTGTATAAATTATACATAAAGTACCATACACCATAATGTACCATAGTGTTATATACATGTAGAGCTAATAAGCATTGAGCACATTTAAAGTACAAGTGAAGATGCAAATGAGCTTAAATAAATTAAGTGGAATTTAGAATTTAGAAATATTTTAATAAAAATGCTTAACCACTACTTGTCTCCTCCACATATTAATTCACACAGGTTGGGGTTTACGAGGAAAAGCGCTTTTCCAATTTATATAGATTGATTGATTTTCTACAAGATAAATGTAGTGATAATGATCAAGAAACTTTTTCTTCCATCGACTACCTGAATTACTTTATAAGTATTCTTATTTTCTTTATTTTTTATAACAGTTTCAAAAGGCAGGGCCATAAATGTCAATAGATAAGAGGAGAATCTAGTTCTGAACACAATTTACACAATCCATCGTGGCTTCGATTCATTTGAGATTATTCTCAAACTTTAATTGAGCTGCTCTATTTAAAAAAAGGCATGTTCAATCGGCGTGTAAATGCTGGTTGTGCGTTCTTTTCAAAGTCCAATTTCTTGGGAGGAATAATAGGATTTCCCAGAACGCCTTTAATATAATAATTGATTATTAGTGGAAGTTTGTTCATTTATTTTTATATAACAAAGCTATTTGATTCGGAATATTTAATAATCATATTTATTAAAAAACAATGAATCAGGGTCAAGATTATTAAATAATGATTTTTCGAGGTTAATACTTACAAGTGTAATGAAACACCTTTTGAATTTAAAAATGTACGAGGAAAGTTTTGTAATATTTATTTTACAAATACCTACTTTAAAAAATAAACTATAATTTTTAAATTAATATAATTGGGCATTTTACATCTTCTTAACAAATAAATCTAATTTTTGTTATTTTACACCAAATTAAAAAAGTTTAAGTATACAATTAGCATACCTGTATGTAATCATACATATTATCTATCTTTTAATGTATTAATGCTGCAATACTTAAATTAATGTACTTACACTTACAAATACATAATACATTTAAACACTCCAACCATAAATTTGCATTATAGATTATACGAGTTTAAAGCTTTAATTTATTCGTATGTTACATCTTATAAATAATAGCTAATAGGAGAATTAATACAGTCTACTATAGTAACTTATATTGCAATTAGATGTTATGTATAGGGAGAAAACAATACGTCATTGCCAGCTACCGTTCCAACAATGGAAATGTTGAGTGCTTTGGCTTTGGACCATCTTTAATTAAATTGGGTTGTAGTTGTCACTCCTTAAAGTGCTAAGCTAAGATTTGACAATTTCATTTCCCTGTAAGGGTTTACTTTTCGTTTTCAGGAAGGATTAAACTTTCCAATTCAACTTACGTTGGTATTTACATTTTTACATAAATAATTCCATTTTAATTGACTTCTACTGTACAGACAGAGCATAAACTTTTAACAAGTTGATTCAACATAATTCTATCAAGTTAAGTTCACAAAAATGATTGCTACATGAACTAAATATTTATGATTACAGGTTAAATCAAGGTTTTCCTAATTAGAAAAACATTTATTAATTCATAAACTTCAAACATTCACTCATTGTATGTAAACATAATATCATAGATTAGGAATAATTTAAATGAGAGTAAACTACCAATTAAAAAGTTAACTAAACATTACAAATAATTGACTCTGCTCTTTTCAAAGTTAATTATACCATCCTATTTTCGCATCGTATTATTTTTAATTATCGTTAGGTCAGGGGCTATCAGAAGAATTTCGGAACCTTATGGCACCAAACACGCTATTAACTTTAGCCGCATTGAGCAACCAAAGGTAAAAAAAGTCAACTTCTTTGGGAAAAAATCCGAAAGTGGAGATTTGCGTCTGATAATTTCTAATTTATTATGCAAGTGAGGTTCAACTTACGAATTAACTTTTTCTTCACTTTTTTCTTCAACATTTAATGAAAAAGAATGCGGAATGAATTTTTTCTTAGTTTTTGCATATCAGGCTTAATTAAATAGCTCGGGGGTCGTTAAACTGAAAATTAGTTCAATTTAAATTAAATCGGCACACTTGTCGATTCGAATCATTTAAATGGCCATTTAAATTAAATCAACTTACTATTTAATAAGACAAAGATAACTGATCCAAGATAAGGATCTAATAAGTAGAGTCGAAATGTATTTGACAGTAAAAGCCAATCCAACTGGTGGATTAACGTTAGAAAGGACATTGAGCCATTTAAATACGGAAAAGATGTCAATTTAAGCCATTTAAATCTTCAATCCGCTTGTTTTTTTAAAAACTCACTTGATCTGACTAATTATTGAGGATGAATTGAGACGAAGACAAGACGAAGACTTTGAAGGATTCTTCGCCCCCTTGCCGTTGACTCCTCAAGTTTCACTTCTTGGCTTTTTTGTCAATGAAGGCCCAAACGGGTTTCCGGACCACGCGAAGGCAAATGAGCAAATGATAGTAATTTATGTATCTGAGGTGGGCCGAAGGGACAATGAATAATGACAAAATCCTCCGAAGAACCAAATAAATAAAAAATTCCTGTTTACGCTTAATTACAATTCCGATTATTTGCATTTGCCTCCGTCAGGTTCTATGTTTAAGACGCACTCTTTCCCATGTGGAGGAATCAATGAGTAATTATCTGGATTTTATTATAATTTAAAAATTTCCTCGTGATTGCTCCTCAATTACTTACTAAGGAAAAGAGTTATGTCTGCTGTGAAGCACTTGATTATCATGCGAAAGAAATTATGTCAAAGAGAAAAGAATCTGTAGGTTTATTAAATATATGATTATTTGATTATAGCCAAGACAAAACTATAAGATTAAAATCAAGTTAATGTAAATATATGGAACATGAAAGAAATATTTTATTTTAATTTCCATTTAATCTTCTTTGCCAATTTCCTGCGTTGTAAACTATCTCACAATATCAAATGATTCAAGTGAATAAAGAATGAATTATAACCATTTCAATTAATTTGTTTACCAATTAACTACAATTGATGAAAGATCCCTTGTTAGATAAATTATCAATGAAATAATATAATGAGTTAAACGTTTAAATGTTTTCACTAAAAGTTTCCTAAATATGAAAATGCTCATCAACTAAATTTTTCAGGTTATGTGATTAAGAAAGATTATGTGTGAAAAATAAAAAATGGCATGGAATGGCAAAAAATATTGTTATTCAACAATGCATTGTTGAATTACAATATTTTATTTGTAATTAAAATTTTTATATTTTTTTACTTCTTATTTTTATATTTATTTACTTAATCTTTATTTTTATTATTAATTAAATATCCTTACCGGTCAGATTTACAAAGATGAGTTAGATGAGTAAGGAGTGATGAGATGTGAAAGTAAAAGATTAACCCTCGCAAGTATTGTCAATTCTAGAAAAATAAAAAAAGGAATATGAAATAACAATTAAAATTCAATTGGTTTACAAAAATCCAATTACACCTGTTTAGTGTGTTTGGTAATAAAAGGAGTAAAATATTCTTACATTTGAGCTCTAACTTGAAGCTTTCCATCTCCCTTTCCAACGATCTTTCTCTCAATCCTGTTCCCAGTCATGAGGAGATCTGTGAGTGGAAATCGTACGATTCCAATCAAGTCATCAATTCCAAAATCTTGATCCCAAACGTTGACTTCCAGTTCCTTTCAATTGGCAATTCAAAAAATCTTAATTAATTATTCCAATTATAATTAAATTCTTATAAAAATGCCAAGTGTCGGAGTGTTGAAAATGATGAACTACTTACAGTCAAGAAATCAGAATCAATTGTGACTCTGAAAATTTCCTTCCAAATTGGATTATTGTCATTTTGAATTACAGATGTTTCGCCAACTTTAGAAAAATTAATGTAATCGATGATCTTTAAAATCGTGGCTTTGGAGTCTGGTTCTTTCCCAATGCCAATTGGAATAGAATTAGGAAGATTCCTACAATATAAATAACCACAATACAATAACTACAATATAAATTATATTTACAGTATAACTACTTTTATGTTTATGTTTATAATGAGAACTTACGTTGCAGAAAACTCTACAAACATGTTAATTCTGCAAGCATTGGTAAATGTAGCAAAAAGAGCTACAGCCAGGATAAGTTTAAACATTTTTTACTTTTACTATATAATTGTATGCAAATCTGCGTGTTATTATCAATAAGCAATCAATTTAGAATTGTGACTCAATTTCGGATTTCAAGAGAATTTATAATATTTGCGGAAAGTACTTGAGAGTTTGGTCCTTATCGCTGCAAAATATTGTTTAAAAACAGCATACACTTAAAAGTTAAAAGTTTAATTGAAATTGGAATCTAATTGGAATTTGATAATATAAGTGAATGTAAACATTGAAATACATAACTTAATCATCATGTTTTTATGCACACACAAAGAAAAAAGTTTTATTATCAGTGTTATTGAAATCAATTGAGGAGAATCCCCTAAAGTACTTCAATTTGTTTAAAAAATAGTTTTTTATTCCATTTCAATACATTACAAAACATTACAGTACGTACATTTGAATATATCAATTTCGAACATTTACATTTTTAGATTGAATCTCATTTTGAATAAAATCAGAAATTCTGATTCCTGATCAAGTAAAAACCATTTTGTCTTGTTTCTCAAAGTGCCTAATGTATGAAATAAAATAAAAGTGGATTAGTTCGACTTTCCACATAAAGTTTTCTTCCATTTGTGCTCAAAATTCATTGGGTTTTTTATTATCTCGTTCAATTAACTTGAAGCACTCGACAATTAAAGTTTAAATAGCCACTTCTCAATGGGATGACAGGAATATCCAATCACCACTTTCCTAACTCTGGTTTATTTCCTAACAATTTTTATTGTTTAATCCCATATGAGTCATTTATTATTATGGATTACATCTCCAATTTCTCCAATAAGCATTTATGTTAACCCTGATTGGTGGTACTATATTGGTACTTACTGCTGATACTCGCTATTTTATTTCATGTTTTGCCACTAATTTTTATCACTTGTATAAATTTAGTATTTTGGTATAATTGGAAATACTCGTAGAATTTGAAATTAAAACGAAGTATGCATTTTCTTAAAAAAAGAGTACAATTGAAAAGTCCCCGAATTTGTCGTTTTCCAAATAATATGAGATTTATTATTAGTTTCTCGGAAGACTCGAACTTTGAGCATGAAAGGAATCAAAAGGCAGTTAAAACCACATTAAGAATTTCCTAGTAAAAAGTCCTCCTCCTCTTTTCATGCTTCTCTTACATGAACATGACTCCTTATAATCCTTCAAATACTAACAATAAGGATTTATCAATAATTAAGGATGTGTAATGGATTTATTTATAAATTACTTCTCGTAGAATTACCGAAATAAAAGCCCGTCCTTCATTTCCAATAAATAGAGTACCTATCTACCTTTTTAAATTAAATACTGGGGTTAATTTCAATAAAGTTTCAGTAAGTCTCAAAAGTTTCATCGAGAAAGAATTCCGTATCATTCAATTCCTTTCGATAGTTTCATTTCAAAGTAAAAAATTGTTTGAAATTAAATAATAACAATGAAGTTTGAACTCTTCTTGGCGTTCGGTTTCATCGGACTCGTCGCAAGTTCCCCGACAGATTTCGGCATAAAGGGAGAAGGATTCAATTTACATGAGAAAACTCAAGGATCCATTACACCTCACCAACAAAAGGAGAAAATAGTCAATCCGAATGTCCAACAAGACCAACCACAAGCCCCGATGGGTCAGCTGGGTCAACACCAACCACAAGCCCCGATGGGTCAGCTGGGTCAACAAGGTCAACTTCCACACGACAAAATGGACCAACTACCTAAAGGTCAATTTGCACAAGGACAAAAAAGCCAACTTGCTCAAGACCAACAGGGTCAAATTCATCCTCAACAACCTCTGATCGCAGTAGGAAAAAACCCGCAAAAAGCACAAATGAGCCAAATGAAAAATCAGCAACAATCGCTTCAGAGTCAAGCGCAAGCTCCACACCAACGAAAAACTGCTCCACAAAAAAATCCTCTTCAGCCACAAATGGACCAACCGAAGGCTCCAATGAAAGTTCAAAGAGTCCAGCAAAAAACTTCCCGACAGTTCCAAATGGACCAACCACAAGTACACCAACAAGTTAACGCTGAAAAATTACCAGTAGCTTTGCCCAAAACTATTCGCAAACAACGATCCGAAGAACAAAGAAAGCCACTTGAAAATATTGAACAAGCACGAACTTTGCAGAAAATGCCAATGACCGTCCCACTTGGACAAAGACAACAACGCGAACAAGGCCCACACAAAGGATCAATGGCTGAGGAAAGGAAAAAACGTCCGATGAGTTCGAGCATGAGAGCAAGGGCCAATTGGGAAGAAGATCAACACAAAAAACCTATTGACTTGAAAAATCCTTCCACTTATAAAATGCCAGAAATGATTAAAATTAAACGTTCAACTGACGAGAAAGCTGATCAAATTAAAGAACAAGAGCAAATTGAACGTCCAAAGGAGAATCAAAAAGAAGTTGAAGGTCTTTTGACTCTTCCAATGAAGGTGGCAATGCCTTTGAATAAAGATGCCATGAAAGAAGAAGCTCGTCCACGACCAGTCGAACCGCGACAGATGGAGGATGATCCTAAAGCAAAGGAAGATTCATTGGAAAATGCTCGAAAAAAATGTAAATTCCATTATTTTAATTATTAATATTTAATTATTAAATATATTTTATATTTGACCCAAACAGCTCATCCACTTCAAATCGAATCGATCATGATCAAAGCGAGTCGCCAGCGTCGACAATATGGATTTGGGTCGGGTCAAGCGGCTGCGAATGCTCAAGCTTCTGCTACAGGAACTGGATTTGGAACCGGAAATCAATTTGGAGGATACCCGTAATAAAAACCATATTTTATCACCCAAATACTTTCCAAAAATCTAATAATATATATTCAAAGTCGTCAAAATTTATAATGATTTATTTTACAAAAAATAGGTACGGCGGATATGGAAAATAAACGAATCTTGAAGTTACTGACCTGATTTTCTTAAATTTTAAACAATAATATATTAATTTTTTAATTATGATCTTTGTATGTTAAATATACGTATTTTACTGTTATGTACAAAAAACAGCAATTATCGCTTTTGCTTCATAACTTGTTAATAAACATTATATTTCACAAAATGTCCGCATAATTAGGTACATTAACTCTTTTCGGTAATAATATTTTTGCTTAATTAAAAAACCAACAACGATTTTCATAGATGAGAACATTTAAACAATTTGCGAAATTAATACATGGAAGCTTATAAGTTGTTATTTACGATTCATACTGTATAACATTTATCAATCATTAAATTCATAAAATATTAAACATTAACGAAACTCACATACATATATTTTATAAATTGATGAAAACAAAAACTTTAATTATAGTTATAACGATAATTGTAACGATAATTGTAGTTAAAAGTAGATAATTCATTAAAGGCTTAAATTAATAGCTCTTCTCTTACTATAATAGCTCGCGGCCATTATCAATAATTTTTATTGCCGAAGAAATATATAATATTTTGTGATTTTTTTCGATTAATTAACATTTAACAAAGTTACAAACTACAATACAACTCCCAATAAGTGTCAAAAAAGAATATGCGTGGACGGCGTGTGTCGACTGCTTCAAATAAAGTTATTGAAGTTGAAGAACCAGCCAATTCTACTGAATCCCTTGAATCCACTGATTCAAAAAAGGATATTGAAAGGAACCCTTCTACAAGTGATGATCCACAAAAGTAATAATAAAAAACAATATAATATCATCAATGTAAACTTCAACATTATTTTAATACACTTATAACACAACACCCCATTTATCCATATTACATACTTACCTACATACATTTTGAAAATTTAAATGATAAAATGATAATAATTTTAATTTTTTAGAAATAATTCCTGCTCTTTGGTGTTCCATTGGATCGCTTTTCTCTTCTTAATGGTCATGGTTTGTACTGCTGCCGTTGTTCTAACTCTCACTTATGGAAGTCAACTTGGTTGTGATAATGTAAGTAAATCTACTATGACTCCTCTTGATAAAACAACGATCCCGATAACAACAACACCGCCACCACCTACAACAACTACGACGACGACAAAAGCTCATGCACCGAAAAAATGTGAAGGAATTTTAGCAAAGGACAAAGATGAACTTAAAAAGGAAATTACGGAAAAATTAGGAGAGCGCGAAGAGAAATACACAATTGAGGCTCTTGAGAAAGAAAGCGAAAAGCTGAAACTGATTAAAAAATTCCTTCTGGATAGTCTTTGCATGTCAACTAATAAAGAAGAAGCTGCGAAAAAGAAATTAAAATATTGTGAAACATCATCCAAAGAACAAGAATCCAAAGTTTGCTCTTCTCAATGTACTCAAGGTCCTGAGGAATTTACTAAAAATGACCTAATAGAAATTGTTTCAAAATTGTGTTAAATCCTAATTAATAATAATAATAATTTTAGTTGAAAACTCATGTACTTGCATTATTATTACTTTATCTAAACTTTTATTCTTTTTTATATAAATAATCATTTGACTCAAAAATTGTAATGAATGTAGCATGTAGCATAATTAAATTATTTTAATTATAATCATTTAATTGAATTTACAATAAACTTTGTGGATAACATAACGTTATAGTCTTAATGTTAGTCCTTGTCCTTTAATAATCATTGTTTAATTTTGTCATAGTATTGAAGGGAACAGCTTGAGCTATATTATAATATAGGAACTTTAATTTTAAGAAATTAAATGAAATGATCGTTAGTTATTATCAGTGTTAAAACTTAAAATGGTCAATAATCGAAAACCGAGTGATATTGAAAATCCTCCAATGGTTGAAAGTGAAACCGAACGACGTAAATCTCATCCTGATACAAATCAAATTGATAGAAAAAGATCTCATACTGAATCTGTTCAGGATCGGAAAAAATCTGAAACAAGTCAAGTAGAGCGAAAAATATCAGAGTCAATTGAACGAAGGGAATCCGGACCTGAGCATTTTGAAAATGCAGCGACCAAACCAATTATAGAAAAAGATGTAGATTCGAAGTAAGATCATTATTATTAATTAAATAAATATATCTTTAAAAGTAACATTAAATACTTACTTTAAGCATATAATTTCAATATTTTGTCATCACAAGTTTTTATTTGGAATTAATTATAATTATTAATTTTAATATTAATTACCTAATTGTAATTTGATATTTCAGTGTGAGTTGCTGTTCTTTGATTTGGCATTGGATCGGATTTCTCATTTTGACAATCGTCGCTGCAATGCTTTCAGTTGCATTAACCCTTGCAGTTACATCTTGTAAAACCGAATCAAATTTTAATCCCAATAGAACACAATCACCAACAATGGCAATTACAACGACGACAACAACTCCAGTAGCGAATACCACCACAACCACAAAACCTTCACCAAAAAAGTGCAGTAAAATAACTCCAGATGACAAAGAGAAAATCTCAAAAGAAGTTGAGAAATTGGATGGGAATTCAGAACACAGCTACAAGTCACTTGCAGACAACCAAACTCTCAAAGATTTCAATTCCCATTTCATCAAAGGGGAATGTAAAGAAGATTCCAAATTAAAATATTGCAAGTTAAAAGACCCTGACCCTTGTGAATGTGCAACTGTGGAAAGTATAGGCAAAGAAGGAATGTATAAAAAAGATCAAATTACTTTAGCTCTACCATCCATTTGTATTTAGAATAATTTTTCATAACCATTTTATAAAAAAGTATATAAAAAGTTTTGTATTTGTAATTGTTTTATAAATAATGTTTAATTCTTTTTACTCATCAATTCAATTCATTCTTTATTCGCATATTCGCAGTGTAAAGTCCGAGTCTAATAAAAGATAAATTAAAGAGGATTAAATATAAATTGTATTTAAAATGAATTGTATTTAGGGGATAGGTTTAGATGGCGACTTGTTCGTACTCAGCATGGGCCCGGGCCTTTGGTATTGACTGTATGAAGTGTGGGGTCCCGCAGAGAGGCGGGTGTCGTTCCTTACAAAGCCACCGCGGATCCCCCACCTTCGCCCATTTACTATCCCAACAGCCGGAGATGCAAATGAAGCCACCCTTCACTCACTCAACTTACCCACCTTCACACAAGAACTAAATACCCAAGGATAGCTAAATACCTACTAATTTTTTAATACCATCATCTTACACATTACATTACATCCCCTTAAACGGACTCTCTTCATCTTTTCAATTCAAATGGCATTCTTCCTCAATTCTTAACCCATTTATGATCTTTTCTTAAAGTCAGTTGAGTGTTGACCAATTCTTGATTTAATTCTTGAATAAATCTTGATTCTTGACCAATACTCTTTAAATAGCCCAAATTGGAATCTCATCAATTTGACCACACGGGAGTTGTCAATTGGGAAAACAATTTAGATTTATCACTCCTTGAATATAACAATTAATAATTGGATAATTGAGAATTTGGAAATGGTGTGAGACATGATGTACTGTACTTGTAGTGGGGAGTGCGTGTACGTAATATAAATACATACTGTAGTATTATTGTAGAGATAGAGGAAAAGAGAAAGAGGATCATTGGAGACTTGAGAGTTCATTGAAAGGAATAATCGAACACTTGGGAGGTAAGAAGAGAATGAGACTCGGCGGCATTCACAAACTCAATTCAACGTCCGAGGTTCAATGGAGAGAGTTGAAGGCGGCGAGGTGGAATTGAACAGAATGCTAAATAAATGTCATTGTGGAGAGATTCCATTCACTCAAATCACCACACCGTCACTCTTTTTTAATCCAACATCATTTAATACTCACTTCATACATATATGCATATGATAATATTCAAATCATCTAATATGGTATATGTAACTAATACAGGAAATTTTATTTTTATTATTGATAATTTAACAAACCTACGTAAAAGTTTTTTCACAAATAGTATGTATAAGTGAAATTAATGAAACTATCAATAATTGGTAAATAATTTTTTTGTTTAAGTAATAAATAACACTGAACTGAAAACAACAATTTAATCCAAAAGTTAATGCATTATTAGAAGAATTTTTAATTGAAATAAACAAACATTTGATTTGTTCACGAAACTAATTATAATTTTAACATTGCCTATTTCATGATTTGGATTATAAATTATAATTTTAAAAAGTACTATTTGGTGTTGGACTAATTGTCGTTGTTGTTGTTTTCCCCTGATATCCCTGGTCCCTTCCCTCAGGGGTGAACCAGAAATATGCCAAGGCGGAACGAGTTATGGTTCAAAGAATTTCATTTATTTTATTAAATCCGTATACCTAATACAAGTTACATAATACAACTTTATAATTGATTGGTATACATTATACAGATACAGACAAATGATATCATTTTAAAATTATTATCGTAGAATTCTTGAATTATTTAGAATTCCATCCCTTTCTGAGGAAAGTAGTATCCAGCATTAGGCTTTTGGGGTATATCTGGAGTAGGGGTCTCTTCATCATCATCCCACTTGCTACCACTGTCCTTCTTTCCTCCAAACACTCCCATAAAGTAAAGGGGAAGGATTATGGAAGCAATCACAGAGCCACAAATGCAGCAGAAGACAAAAACATACAAGATGACCATTGATGCCCCCATTGCACCCATCCCATTTCTTCGTCTCTGTTGTGGTTGTCCAGGCTGTGCATTATATTGGTACTGATTTTGAGGAAAATCGTTTCCATCATACTGAAGGAGGAGGATAATTCTGTTGATCGCTGTTTCTCGGGTACAAAGTCATATCCGAACCTCCGGAAAGTCTTATTTGACCCAAAGACCCAGATGAAGTTTTGCTCCGAACCTGAGTCCCAGACTCCTTTCGATCATATTTCTTCAATTCCACTGAGCTCGCGTGGGAAAGTTCAACTTCAGAGGTCATATCCAAATTCCCCAAAGTTTCCTTAAAATATAAATTAGCAATTTTAATTTTATGCTCAGTTAGATTTAATTTAAAAATATGATTATTTCACTGTAATTAGTTAATTAGCTTTCCATTAAAGAACGTCTTTGTATTTAAAAAAATTTAAAATTATGTTTGCTTATTTGAAAAATTAGCAAAAGATTTTAGAATTATTTTTTAATAAACATTCTGATTTTTCATGTTTACTTGAGAATACATTTAATGTATTTTTATGAAGGGTAAATGAATCAAAATTATTTAAAGAGATTTCGATTCAATGAGATTGAAGCTTCAAAGGTGTTATAAATATTCTAATATGAGATAATATTCATATGAGTGGATATGTGGAGAAGAAGAGTGAATGGGAAAAAAGGCTTTGAATGGACTTTGAGTTGGTTGATAGAAAGACTCGAATGAGTATTGAAGTGAGGATTTCTCAATAGTGTGAATGATCCTTTTTTCCTCGCCTTCTCATCCATGTTGATAATGGGATTGATGGCGGCCCGACCGCCCCAGTCGCTATGGGCAGGATGAGTAAGTGAATAATTTGTAGATTGGCTACCGAAGAATGCGGGAGATTGACGTGAGAATGAGGGGAGAGGTGTGTCGCGTGGGCCTAATACAGATTGGTCCAAAGATTCGGCCCCGCCGGGGTGAGCGGCGTGGGTGGGCGGCCGAGCCCCGCAGCTCACCTCCGCCCTAATTATCCGACACTGCCCGAGTGGCCGCAGGAGGAACAAAATTCTTCCGCCCCATGACGCTCCACCTGCGGAATCTACGCGAATTTTATGTTTATTGGATATTTTATGTGTGAGAGACTCGGTGAGGCAGACAGGATGGCACCGGCGGAATTGCGGGTCCAGGTGTCCCCCGGGAACATTAAAAACGTCAGGACCAAGGTCACTGCCCTGAAGACATATTTTATTATTATTATATTTAATATTCCAACACTCTCCGTCTATACCTAAATACAGATACCTAAAAAGTACTAATACTTATTTATTATACTTACATTCGTGTGCTCAAAACACCAAGCCGGAGAATATTATGTATTCAGTCATTTCATTCCATTGTAAATGATTTATTCATACTTCACTTTACTATTATTAAATTTATTTCACAACATTTTAAATACACATAACTTATACCATACATACATACATATAATATGTATAGAATATGTATAGCTCCTTTTGAACCCTGCAAGTTAAAGTCGCAAGCTGCAACATAATATGGAAAAGCATGTAATATGGGAAAAGGTTTACAATATTTGACCTGTGGAGAAAATCTCACAAGAATAGTTTTTGGGTATAGTTGGCAATGCAATTTGTAAAGTAATATGAAAAGACATAATAAGCCAAATCTTCAATTCGTATTGTAAAAAGAGAGGAAGTGGATGAGGTGTAGTGAATTAGGAAGGATCGTTAAGGAGGTTCCCTATAGAGAGCCTTTACAATCCCAAAGCGTTTATTCCCTCACTCGCCGCGAAGGAGTTTTTTTTATCAAGAAGACTTTCAATGGAACCCTCGAGACGAGTTGACGCCAAACGATGAGATTCCATTTGGAACCACCTTTGTACTACACGCATTATTACTACATACCTTTTTAAATACCTGCGATCCCTTGACTCTTTGCAAAGAAGGATTTAAAATCTCACCATCCTTTCGGCCGCTTTGCTTCTCCGTCTCAGCCTCAGTGATAAATCACATCTTTCATCTTTTGCAATTTATTACAATAACCAACATTCGCCGTCATACACACTTCCTTTAAAGCTTTAACAAAAATAATAAAAAATGGGGTTTTCATTTTAATGTTGTTTAGTTTTTAATAAACTTTTAATGATAATAAATATTTCTTAATTTGAAAGTATAGATAAATTATTCTTGTTTTTACTTTAATTATTCATTAATACTTATTTAAACATTTAAATATTTTGAAGTATTGAATGTTGTATTGATAAGTTTTTGATTCTATTGGTGTTTAAAAGGAATTAAATGGTTTATTAGCTTTGTTAATAATTAAGCATTTACACAGTGGGTTTTAACAGGCGTGGGTCTTTAAAGCACCGTAACAAAGGCGTTTTTCCGTACTGGTTCTTTATAACATCAAGTTTTAATAAGTGGATTGTGATCTCCTAACTCCGCCACGGAACTACTTGTAAAAATGATGAGGATGTCCATGGAGTAATTGATGCGAGTCAGTTGAGGCGAGTCGAAAAGAGCGGATCGATGTAAGCCAATTATCTGTATTTATTATTCTCTGTCGGTGTGGAGGACCGTGGCAGGAGTGGCGAAGAAATTAAACAACGTGCCATCGTCTCCACCACATCAACTGAGGGAATTTAACAACCAATGGCAATTTCCTAAATGAGACGAATTCTGGAAGGGGAGAACGGGAGAATTTTTGTGGAGGATTCGCTCCTCTTCACGGAGATTCCTCTGGAAGCTTCTGGTGGCCGTTCTTTCTCCCATGTCATGGTCCTTGGGTTGAGGGAATTTTCCGGACGCTAACCAACTAGAAAATCCTGTCAGTCTCATCCTATTAAAATATGCGATGAGGGTTTGAAGGGGGCCGAAGAGCCCATGGGCCAAACATTTATGACCCATTAATTCCTCAATGGCGACAACTAGTCTTCCAATATCACATGTAATTTACTCGGACCTACCAATAATAATCAAACTTGTCATCATCATCTTCCACAACTCCTCATTCTTAAATTCTTGAAACTCCTCATTCTGTATCATAGTATATCATAAATATCATTCTGTATATCTCTTCATTCTTACGTCCATTGCACCATTATTATTAAATCTTAAGCTTCATATCAAATTCAGCATAGCTACACTTTAAGAAATCTCTTACGTATTATAAATTATTTCTCTACTCTTTTGCCAAATGACTGTATGATACTCTATACCTACAGAAAATACAAGTATCGTATCGTAATTGTGTCTTATATTCAATTGGTATTATTGTGTAAATTGAACAAAAAGGTTTTAAGTACTTGAATCGTAACAATATCATAAGTATGAAATTTGGAGCACTTGTAATAAATAAATGAAGAACCTTACCAATACTTAATGTATTTTGTTCATGTTTTTTATATGCCATTTTTCTTGCATGGAATGAGACAGCCGATATTTTAAAACTAAAAGACCCTTCTTCCTCTTTACATTATGTACCATGTTTGGTAGAGTATGTCTGGATATCATGTCCGCGTGAATTACTCATATTCTCATGATTGGGTGAATCGGGGTTGGATGTATTTGGCCCATCGGGGTGGTTTTGCACGGAGGGTTTAGAAATCCCGGACCGGTGTGTCCGTTGGTGTACGTGGGAATGGCGGGGATCTCCGTGTCTAATGTTGGACACAAAGGGCGGGGAGAGGGGCGGCTAAAGTGGCATGACGGACACGCTTCCGATGGAATTGGGCTCCAACTGTCGCGAGCCGTCCGGCCCGGGTCCGGGACAGCCGTGACTAAAGGAGGAGACGAAGCTGAGGCCATTCAAGGGCCCCCTGAATCTCTAATCCCGGTCCTTATGAGGGCACGGGTGGGTCTGGTGTGAATTATGGCTCCGCCCTTCTCACCCTCCGCTTCTATACAAAACCAAGGGACCTCCAACATCCAACTTACACCCATTATTAGCCCTTCATTTGAATCCACAATGAGGATTTGGAATCCTTCCTTAAATCCATTCCAGTTCTAGTACTACAAAATCAGCTTCCCCTTCTTCCTTTGTTAAAGGACCCTTTAAAAACATTTTTTGAGCTAATAGCATTATAGCTCCGTTAAAGTGCAGTTCGGAGGATATGGAAATACAAAATATGTATGTACGATATAAGGATATAAAGGATGTACTTATTACTTTATGGAGATCTATGTTGTGCACATTTGAGAATATCAACATTGTTTAATGTGGAACGTGTAAAGGGGTGGCGGTAGGCGCATTAATTATTCTGTGAAAATGTCCGTAGAACATTTAAAAATGCTCCTCTATTTCCTAGAATCTTCTCCGCCTTGTTTCAATTACTTTCGGTCGGTAAATCAAGTCGTTCATAAGATTCATAACTTTAATTAATTCATTCAGCTTTCATTAGATCCACTAAACTACACAATACATACATACATACATACATACATGGGATTTCCCTACAGATAATTCTCTGATACATAACACTCTAGGCAAACTAGGAACTGACTTTGTCATTGTTTTCAACATCAACAAGCATTAGGATTCATTTGTTTATTCATTTAAAATAATTGTAAAATATTTCGAAATAATTTCAAATATTTATCATAATATTTATATCACTTTCATATCAACTTTACATAAATATATTTATCTTATGTAACTTTCATATCATAAGTTTAAAGTTAATACATTTACTTTATATTACATGTATTTTCTTTTATGGCTAACACGATGAAAAGTTACAAGTTAGTTAACATCTCTGAATATCCAAAAATGGAGGGAATTCATAATCCTCAATGCATCCATTCCCAACCATCTTTTGAGAAATGTTTAAGAGGAAGGTAATAAAAACGGCGAGGTTTAAAAACCTCTTGTAGTCTTTTCCTAATAGTCTCCATCGAGAGTGTAAAAGCTAAAGAGGGTAGAGAGTTATTAAAAGTCTCCATAGGTCTTTTGTCGTGAGCGTGAATTTTATTTTACGGCGGTCGTTGAGTTTCGCCTAATGGTAGTAGTAATAAGAGAAAATTATTATTTCCCAACTTGAGAATCCTTATAAGTTTATAATATAGAGATATGGTTTGTCTTGTAGGAGGACAGGAAAGGTGTTTGAGTCCAAGACGGAGTGTTCTTTCCTTTGTCACGCTTGTTGTTCTCTCGGGGTTAATACTGGGGGAAGAATGGTCATATGCAAATGAGTCCCCATGTCTTAATGATGTGTAGTAGAACTCTCCCTGGCCCGTCTTTGGGCGTGGGGGTGAGTGATGGATGAACGGTGTGGGTCATAATGGACAACTCATTAACCGCCCTCGTCACTCCGACCCGTGGGAAAGGAATAATTCACCAAGGTTGGGGTTCCGCATAAGGACCCAGGCCGAATCCTTTTCGCGATCATGATTCGGATCTTCCACTACCACCATCTGGAACAGAACGAATGGGACTTGGAATGGAAGTGGAACGGCGGAGACCCTCCCGTATTTTTCAAGGTACATTTCCCCACTTGAGACCAATTACTCCACTTTCTCCGGCCGAATTGACACACCCGTCGGATACCCCTCATTATCACATTGGAAGTGGGAAGGTAATTTGGAAAACAAGCTCTTAATTATTCCTTTATTTATTGCGAGCTCGGGGCTCGCGAGTCAACACCCACAGGCACCCAAACTCACCATATTTATGTTGTATGAACGTCAGGAGATTCATGCATTAATGTACTGAGGAATATCTCCACGATCATCTTTGGATATGATGAAAAAAATGCAAAGTCATTGTTCGTTCCTTCATGGTCGTACATTTTAATTAAGGATGAATATATTGTAAATCAAACTTGTAGCACTTGCAAACTCCTTCATTATTTACGCAGAAAATCCGAGATTAAACAATGTTGAAAAATGACAATTGGTTAGTCGAATAATAAAAAAAAGAAATATAAATACTTAAAATACTTACAAATCAAAGTAAACAAGAGTTGTAAATTAACTTTATACGAAATTCAAATTAACGTGTTTTCTTTGCTTACATGTTAACTAATTAACATTAACTTAATGAATGCTCTGTGTTATGTATGATTTATTGTTAAATTCCATTTCATTGTTGTTTGCATTTGCTCTTTTCTTTAAAAACATCTTTTACTATTGAAATCTTTATAATCCCACTTGAGCGTTCTTCATGAAGTCTTTTGAGTTATAAAACTGTGTTATTTGCACACAGAGTAAGTATAATTCTATTGACAGGATAATCCCATATCATGATCCTTCATTCTTCTGTTTAAGTTGGTCATGAAGGAAAGTATTACAATTTAATTCCTAATCCGAATGTCTATGATCCTTGGCTCAATGGCCCACCCTGAAGCTCTTTATCTGGATCAATGAGTAATGAGGAGGCGCTCCTTTGTATCCCTTCCCCCAGTTCAATACGCCACCCTCGACCGCTGAGGAGTTAAGTGGGAGACTTGGGGAGGTCTGGTCCATGCAGGAAGGATCAATGGGAGCGTACGTGTATTTGAGGGTGTATGTAGAACTTCATGTCTGGAGTCAGATTTCCTTGTTTTCTTCACCCATTGTGCCATTGTGAAGTTTGGTGGAGAATTGGGAGAATTCCTCGGAAGGCCCCATTGAGGGCAGGAGAGGCAATTGAGGGTGAATAACTGAGGGTGAATGGAGGTCCGGCCGAGACGGACAGGTACGACCTCGGAGGAGTTTGGAGGCTCGGAGGGAAACAGGAATGCGGCCCGCATTGTGAGTGTTGACAGAGTGGAGATAAATCAGAGAGAGTGCGGGTGTGAGAATAATTAAGGCCCATTGTCCGGGACACCCAGAGAGGTCAAAAGGGACCGACAGTGTCAACAATGTCGCGTCCCTCCTTTGCGGCCCCTTTGCTCCCTCGCCCACCGGCCACGACGTCCGAAGATCATGGATGTGGACATTGGGAATACTCTTACTTAGGTGGGAATGCATAGCACCCTGAGAGAGAGAGAGCCAGAGAGCATGAGAAGGGTCTTTGGGTAATTAGCGAAGGAGATGCGAGGAGCCGTCGAGGATCTACGGAGGTGACAATGGGAAGAATTAGGAAGACATAAATCTGGGGTCCTTATACGGGGAGATTTATGGGGGAGTAAGACAAATCCAGGATTCCATGGGAATTAATCGGAGAGCAAAGGGTGCGGCAGACCAGCCGCCACTCAACCCCCCACAACCCCCATTACTCAATCTCATCCAGAAGGCCGCGATTGGGAAAACTCCGCATTCCGACACCTTTCCCAACCCGAGGAATACCACCCGATTCATTCTCAAGACCCATCCAACAGCCCATTCCTCATATTCACCACATCATGGCGGATCACAGTCAATTAGTTAAATTATTAAACATTTAATACCCACCATGAACACTATTTATAATGGAATATTTTATTTTTATTATACAAAATATCTAAATTTTAAACATACTCTACTCTTAAATATCATTAATTTATTTCAATTGCTATCAATATTTTAGTAATTAAAAATATTCCATACATAATGTGATTTAAATATTTATTAGAATAAAACATGCTTGCTAGAATGCAAGGGTTTACTATGATATTATAATTGTACCTGTACCTCCTTATAATAGTCTGCATTCTCTGCATGTATCATGTGTAATCTATATATTCATAAATTCATAAAATATTTGTATACCATACAGTCACTGTAAACATTTTATGTGGTAAAGTAAAGCGTTGAACATTAAGAATTGAGATTTGTAGCTTGTTGGCCACAACGAGATCTTAATAATTTTTTAATTTTTTTACATCTTTGAAGATCCTCAAATATTCTGATAAAATAATTCTGAATGGGAAATATATTAGTAAAATAATTTTAATTAACTGACATATTAGTTTTTGACAGTTTTCGCCATTGAGTAATGAACATTATAAATTTGGATAAAATTCCAAATCGCAAATGAGCTGAGCTGAATCTAAAGAACGTCGTAAGTTTGAAATGGCATAATGATTGTATAAACATTATAAAGAGCGAGAGAGTCCCAGAGGGATTAATCCCTTCGTGACTAATGAGCGGAGTCAATGTAAAATGAAGATTATCAAATCATTAATTCTCGTCTTCTTCCATTCCTAATCCCGTTTCCTGCCTTTCTCCCTCACTCCGTCCCCATAATTCACAGAGTTGTCGGCGGAGGTCCATCGAGGTGACAGGAGGAGCAAAGGGGAGCCGGAGATTCCAAATTCCTCACTCGCACCTCAGTTGACATGAAAGTTGTTAATTGGGCCCTTAGCCATTGTTTGTGGCCCTCGTTGAGTAATTGGTGATCTCCGGTGAGGGTGCGTATTTGGCCATCGAGGAGGGACGGAGGGTGAACAGAGGCGGAGGATGGGGATGCACCGACACGCCTCTGCCCAAGAACCGCCCTCAAACATCTCTCAAACATTACCAACATCCCTTAACATCATTTCCGACAAGTAAGTTGAACAGACCGCTCGACGCCTCAACAGTACACTTCTAACACGATGGCTGTCAACATCCGGCCCATCTTCTCCACCGGATACCCTTTTCAAGGTACGACAATTATTCATCCACAATTATTATTCATCTACAATTATTATTCTTCTCAACTTGAAAATAAACATCACTTCCTCAAACTCCCATTTATTGTTCTAACGAGGTTCTTTAGTGAAAAAGAAAGCCGCAGACGTTAAATGACAAATTACAACCGTTTTCATAAAGTCCTCAATGCCGCCTTCAAAAGGGATTTGAATAAGGGGATTAAAAGAATCATTTTCCTTGTTGGCAGTCTTAATACTGTCAGTTCTTAAGCCATAATTTAGCAAGTAAAGTAAGCTTTGATTAACAATCCCATTGTTTTTACACATCTTGCCCTCGCAGATTAAACAAGGTTCTACGGTTTAAACATTTCATACTTTATGCATTGACCAATTTCCTTGTTCTTATTCTCCCACTTAATTTTTGTTTATTTAACTACTAATTATCAATTTATCAGTAACAAAGTTATTTGTGTTTATAAACAATTAGATCAAGATCAATTGGCCCAATTTTTAAGTTATTTATCTTTGGAAGAGAAACCACACAAGGAGTTCAATCTTATTTACTCAAAATTCATAAATCTATTAAAGTTCAATTTAAACATTTATTTATTGTCTTATTGTTCGTTGTATTGTAAATGTAATGTAATGTAAACTGTAAACATTATATAAAAATAGTGATGTATTAAAACTGCAGGGAACACGAAAACTTGTTTAGTGTTATTTAAACATCAGAGTTGAATGTTTAGGTTTATAAAGTGAGGAGTTTTGATTTAATTAAAAAGAAGCCCAAATCTTGTTCTAAAAGGATTCTCAAATGTCAAGAAAGAGGAATTAAAAGTATTTTGAATTGCTCTCACGTAGAACTCAAAGGTGAAGGGAAGGTGTTTGACGGTGTGGGGGAGCTGCAAAGGGTGCGAAGGAATCCAAGGGATGATGAAAGTGCAAGTGTTTAAGAAAACTTCCTTTGCCTCATGCAGAGTCCCTTCATTAACCCAAGACAGCCGGCTTATTCCCATTACAACTTACACAATCCTTAAACCCTTCGTATCTCATTCACATTCCTCACAATAATCATTTCAAAGTTCCATATACTAACGAAGTTCAATATACGAGAACTAACTTTAAGTTACTTCAAATTCTAATCTTGAACAATTATACTTTTATAACAAGATACAAAAGTGTATAATTCTATATTTTATATAATGTATGGTAAGTATTAAAAATATCAAAAATCTAAGAGGATCTAATAAAGCATGAGTACTCGTATGATTGAATGTATGTATGGTATGTATGTATGGTATAAGTTCAGAACCACAGAATTTTTCATATTGTTAAAAGCTTTTTAGTAAAAAGGAGGCGGAGTATAAAATGGCTAAATGGTTGATTCTTTTTGAATCCCCTTGTGAAGTGAGGAATTTGATAGTGAGGGATGAATGGAGGAGTATCAGTCTCATCATTAGCGAACCCTTGAAATTAATTAAGAGAGTGGGCCATTGGACTTGGGCTGAAGTGATGGATGCGTTCTCTTGTCTGCGGCCCACTGACAGATGAGTTCAACTCAACAACGTGCATCTTAATGAGAGACTATAACACACCTCTTAATATTAAATCCTTATATTTCAATCCATAGCCATAGGATAGGCGCTTATTCAATTTATTAAAAGGGATTAATGTCCTAGACCTCACAATCAAAGATCATCAATAAATGTCAAATCTCCTAATATTCAGATTCAAAGACTATGAGGGATAAAAAGCCTATAAAGTCTAACTGGATAGATACACATCACAAAGACATTACACATCAAGCCACTATTATCTAAAGTGGCTATAATCTACAACTCTTACGGACTTCATAGAGTGAATGCAATTTACAAGTACTTTTGAAATTGGATTTACAGTTGAACTTGAGCTTTGATTGAACTATCTGTAGTAAAGTGAAATGTAGATACGAACAAGAAGACTTAACGGTTTATGAAGTCTCAATGAAGAATCATTGATCATTTACCTTTCAAAATATATTTATTTCAATTCCACGGAGGGCGAATAAGGCGAGTGACTGAATAAAAACTCAATAGCAATAACGAGCCTTAATTCAAATTGTTTAAATGCGATTATGATGAAGTTAAATAAATAAATAAATAGAATGGTATTGAACATAATTTTTAATTTAACGAATTTCAAAGTCAGCGGAAATCGAATAATAAAAACACATTTCCGCATTAAAAAGGTCTGTGTATTTGCTTAGAAGCTCCATTTGCCCTAAAGGATTAAGTGTGAATTATTGTATAAGTGTAAGCGTATTAAGATTATGAAGGAGGAGGGCTTTACTTTTATAACTCTCAATTGTCCAAACAAATCTTTTGGGGATTGAACCCATTTCCTATCCTTACCAAAGGCAAAAGGAAATGGGGGAAATTGTGTTTAAACAAGTTGTACCTTACAAATCTTTGGTGTATGAAATGATGGTCAATCTTTTCCCTTTTCTATCTCACCGCAAACACAATTCGACAATGTTACAAATAGGGCAAAGGAAATGTCCAACATTTCTTTGTAAAACGTGGGAATCCAAATATTGTTACAAATATTTAACAGAGTAGATTCAGCCCTTTAACATCATTAACTACCATGGTTATGTATACCTAAAGCATCATACGTCATTAATTTCTTTATACGCATTTAAAAATTAAATTGAACAAAGGAAGTCAATTTGAGTTTAATGTTTAAATAATATTAATTATTTATTAATATTGGATTTAATTAATATTTCAATAAAATATTTATTTTATAGGACAAGGGCGAGTCAACCAACTTGGCGGTGTGTTCATTAATGGGCGACCATTGCCGAACCATGTTCGTTTGAAGATCGTTGAAATGGCCGCGGCGGGGATTCGTCCATGTGTGATAAGCCGACAACTTCGAGTGTCCCACGGGTGCGTGTCCAAAATCCTCAACCGGTACCAGGAGACTGGGAGCATTCGTCCCGGAGTCATCGGAGGCTCAAAGCCCCGCGTCGCCACCCCAGAGGTCGAAAACCGAATTGAGGAGCTGAAGCGGTCGACTCCCGCCATCTTCTCATGGGAGATTCGGGACCGATTGATCAAAGTCAATTTATCTCTATTTCCTATCCCTCAGTCTAAAATGAAATTTTTGAATATTTCAGGATGGAATTTGCGATCGGAATTCCGCTCCTTCTGTTTCATCCATTTCGAGAGTTCTTCGTGGGCCAGGAAAAGGAAAAGATGACCCGTATGACCTCAAGAAGGACCATTCAATTAACCGAATACTCGGAGGTAAATAATCATTTTAACTATGCTTTTAACTCTGCTTTTAAAATTTTAAATAATACTTCCGAAGAATTAAATCTTAAATTATTAAAAATAGGATTATTTAAAATATAAAATAAAGAAGATGTTTTTTTCTTTTGTCGATTTTAAAATTCATCAAAACTTTTGGCAAATCAACCATTTTTTGTTATGTGTAAAGTTGAATTCGAAACGGCTTTTAGCGTTGGAAGGGCGAGAAAAAGATAAATTAGAAGAATCAAAGGAATTTCCTACGGAGGAATTTTGTAGCCTCGGAGCCTTCGGTGTTCATTGTGTTTTTGAATGGGCCTGGTTGGGATCTAACATAGAGATAGGTCAATAGGTCCTCGAGGCGAGTTTAGGAATCAATTAAACTCGTGTTGTGGCCGTGGTGGTCGGTGTCCCTGTGCGAAGAACATCTGTGGGCCCAACCCTGGTGGCGGGCATTTTTTTACATATAAGGAAGGGAGAGCGGCGAAGGCAAAGGGACCACAGCCCTCAACAACCTGACAGACCCAAAGAAAAGGAAGAACCATCTTCACAGGGACCATACATAGGATATGCATGCAGGTTGGAACTGTTGGAATTATCATTTGGGAGAGAAATGAATATATGGGAGAAATCACCGCCTACTCCTTTCACCCCAAAAGACCCTTTGACCAGACACCGGCTTCACACGACCTTCCTTTTTATCATTGAATCCTTTTATAAACCGCAAATACAATTAAATTTACACTTACATTTAAACGTAAAACTCATACAAAACCAAGGAATATTCTTACAAATCAACTTATGCTCATATCTTGGACTTATTATACATGTTACAATAGTATACTATACCACATACCGGTATATCATATCAGTACAGAATTTTAGATACAATATTAGTAAATATGTCAAATGTCAAAGTTCTTAAAGATATATCTTTTTAAATCTCAAGTACAAATACGTATCTAGTATGTATCTATGTATGTAGTATGATACTTTTTACATTTTTGAAAATGCAAAAGTATTGATATGAGATCAATTGGGCGTTTTGTGGGCCCATTGAGCAAGGAAGATTTGAGGGAGCCGCCGTCTTTTGAGAGATAAAGGTCGTCCATTGGCCTGAGATCCAATGGGATATAATACATATATCTGTACATAAATAGCTGAGAGTTGCATAATACAAGTGTGATGTTCCTTTGGGATTTCTCCTAAAGGTGCGGTGTGTAATGAAGAGGGAGGTGATTTGAGTGATCATTTATCTTTGGATCAACTTCATTGTAAAGCGACCTTTTTTAAAACTTCCGGATTCTCCGTGCTCAGTCAATGCCACCCCATGTACATAATGTACATAACATTACTTGTTATTATGTAATGCATCGTCGGTTTTAGCCCTTTCAAAGGGTGCTGGTTTTTATCCCTGCTTTTATCACGGGGGCCATTTGACTATTGGCGAAAGCTCTCAATGGAGAGTTTTCTATAGTACAAAACTACTCTTCTATAATCCTTTGCAAATGATCCCCTTTTATCGTTTACTATTTTATATTTAAAGCATGTTATTATAAAAGTAAATTAAAACTAATAGATTTTTCACTTCTGTCGTAGTAAGCTATAACTATTTATATATAGTAAAATGTATTAAATTTAAATTGTCCTTTCTTTGCGAATTTATTAAAATTTCAAATGTTTTCAGGGGAAGGTTGTGGGTCAATGGAAGATTCCGACACAGAATCCGAGCCAGGAATTCCTTTAAAACGTAAACAACGCCGATCTCGCACGACGTTCACTACAGAGCAACTGGATGAGCTTGAGAAGTCATTCGAACGAACTCAATATCCCGATGTTTATACGAGAGAAGAATTGGCCCAAAGGACCAAGTTGACCGAGGCTCGCGTCCAAGTTTGGTTTTCTAATCGAAGGGCCCGTTGGAGGAAGCAATTGGGGTCAAATGCTCCCTCGTCCCTCCAACAGTCACCAAATGGGTTTTCTCCGCTCCCACCGCCATTCACCTCAAATGGGAATCATCAGACCAACTCGAGTGTCAGTTATCAATCCTACAATGGAGAAAATGGACAACACCACGCCCATTGGAACCCTTCTTCTAGGGCGATGTCGCAAAATCATTTCCCTGTTTCCTCTTCTCATTCTGAACCACAGGTAATTAAATCTTTTAATTAAATCTCTAATCACTTATCATAAATTATTACATTTAGACTTTACTAATTTTATTAGTAATTAGTCTAATTGGCTTGATTTAAATTATAAAAATTATGAATTTCTGAACAGATGAATTTCCTTGGTGGGAGTGAATTTGTGAACGATGGGTGGTCGGGTCATTGGGGTCATAATTTGGATAATTATGCTGGAATGGTTGGATCTGGAGGCGGCGAAGTTTTCTCATCCTCGGCCTCACTTTTACCTTATGGCCAATTCCCAACTTCAAATCCGCCAGCCAACATTTACAAAAACTACGGAAAGAACTCACTTTTCTGATGAAAAACTCCTCGTGTAAATTATTATATAAACTACCTATTTTCTTAATCTAATGTAATTTAATAATTAACTATTTGTATCATATCCTACGTACATAAAACCGACCAGAAGTTCCTACCAATTGGAACGGAACCGATTGTGAATTCAAAGTGCCATTTTTAATCTCATTACCTAATTGATGCCTACAATTTATGAAGGATTTAAAGATCATTTGTTGATGCATTTTTATAATAGCGTTTTAAGTGCCTTATAAATTAACGCATAATTACCTAATGAGAATTAATTAATATTTTTTGTTTAAGTAAGTACATTATCGAGTGTGTACTAATGTTTAATAAAGTGTTAGATAGCCGGTGAATGTGTAAATAAATTCTCATGTTATTCCTTTACTTTTTAAGTCAAGTCGTGCCGCATTTAATATGAGATCATTTATTACAGAAATAGAGAGTATGATCATGACCACTATGTACAGAATTATATAATATTTAAGGTTTAAGTTTCCACTTTGAGAGCATACCAGAGATTGTATTAAATAACTTAATTTAATTATTTGTATTTAGGATGAATCATGCATTCAAAATGTTAAAATAAATGTATTAATTAAAAACTTATTTTTTCACATGATGGTTTAATTGAATATTAAAAATCAATAATTGAATAATTGAATTGAATTGGATAAATCTACAGATCAATAATTAACATGGGTGAAGGTAAATGTAAAATATTGGTCTAAAAATTAACACTAACATTTGTGTAAATAAAACCTATTTTATGAAACTTGTTTCTTGTTTCGGAGCTTCACTTCCATAAAAGAAACTACCGGGTTGTTTATTTGTAGAATAACATCTATGACATGAAAGTCTAATAATTCATAACTACAAATCCGACAGATATGAGACGTGAATGAAACTCGAGGTTTGAACATCTTTCCCATTTGTAAGGGACATGTTGAAGGACTCCTCTGAAGGAGAAGGCAACGTCATTTGGTGTTGGTGTTTTTCCAGTGTCGTAGGTGCCTTTAAATAAAGAAGTGAATGGGGAAAGTGGCCATCTCATCATGGAGTGATTAGGAAGACCAAGAGGTTCCTCAAGATGCATAATGGGAGTGAGTGGAGGGTCCTCCATATGTCCCCATTGTCCTCCCTCACATCCATCAGGGAGAGTGTCAGGCTCATTAAGCACCTTTACAAGACCATTCCACTCCAACACTACTTGAACTCTGTCTCCCTACACTTACAAATCATTCACATCCCCGTTCTCATCTGTCTTCATAAATCATCCCAATTCAAAAACTACCTCAATTCACAAAACTTACTTCAAATTTTGAAAATCAAATAAGAATTGAAAATGAATTTTAAAGCATCAACAGGTAAATTTCCGAATGTGATAAAATATGATTGCAATGAACATATTTTTTAAGCTAAATAATTAATTGCGAACTGACATTATTAAAGAATTAATTAACTCTTTGGTTAGTTAGAAAAATTGAATTTTAATTGAGAATTTTATTAAAACAATAAAATATTTGTATGTACAAATTGTATTAACTTGTAATAGATTTCAATTAATGTTACTGTAAAAGATTCAAACATCGTTAATGAAATATGGTAGAAAATGAAATGAGAAACTAAATATACAAAATCACATAAAGTTATTTACAAATATAATTAAAGTTTATAAATAAGTAATTAGAACAATTACAAAAGTTCAGTCAGCTATTTCAGCTCCAGCGTCAGCCAACGTGTCGTGGACTTTTTTCGCGTAGGAAATTTGGCTCTTTACGGTTGAAATATATTGTTGATATGTGAGATGTCCATCCAACTTCATATGAGAGACTGGAGTTGGCAAATAACGCTGTGAAGCTGAGCCTTGGTTGATGCATTCAATTGATGTTCGCTAAAATAAACAGTTCGTTAGGAGTTATTAAATTACATTCAATAATAAATCATTATTAAATCATTAAATCACAATAATGTTGTAATTTATTATAATTAAAGTTACCAAATGAAGTTCCATTTGATCACAAGTTGAAAAAAATTCTTCTAAATTCTTATCGAATCTATTTGGATCAAATTCCACATTTTTCCTAAAAGGAATATAATATAAAAACTATTTTATATTAAATAATATTATAACTCTAATATCATTAACTAATATTTTATTTGCGATATTATGTATTTTTCAATTTTATTAAAAATAATAAAAATAAAAAAATAGTTAATTGACTTACGATCCAGGTTCTCCAATATTGTTTGCTCCGAGAGCCTGCCCCGCAGTTTTAAACACGTTCTAAAATCAAAAATAATTAGCACAAGGGAAAAAATCCATACAATAGTTATAATTTGTAAATAAGCTTACTGCTAATGAATCTTTAAGTGGTTGAACAAGGCCTTTGGCTTTTGAAATATTGTCAAGCTTTTGTTGTTCCATATTTCCACCGGCTTGAGATTGTTGTGGCCCAACTTGGCCACCGCCGCCACCACCAGGCTGCTGTTGAGGGTTTAATTGACCAACTATTTGACCTCCGCTCATGCCCATCGCCATTTCGAATTATCTATAATAATGTCTTCAGACCTATATTTATTAATGTTAAATATTAACTTTAATGTTTTAAGATTAAAATTCATTGAATAATTTTAAGTCCGCACATTACCTGATTCAGAAAGTTTAATAACCTTATATATTTGTACTGAATTAATCAAGTATAATAGTTCAATTAAATAGTTCAATTAAACTTAATTGCGTTCACAAATTAGAGAAGGAAATATTATCTTCAAATAAAATTAATCAGAATTCTGATAAATCAGAAAATGATTGAATAAATAAATCCAGAATACGAAATATGAAGTTTGGTTATTGGAGTTTCACGAAATAGATTCAAAATCAGATGTAAGTTCATCTATACCCCAATTTCCCCAAGTTTTCGACGTAATTCACAAGCACTACACCACTTTAACATTAATACAATACTTTAATTAAATTCATTAACATCTTAAAATTATTATATTCTTAATAGCTGATTACATGTGCGACATGGGTTATGTTATTTATGAGTTTATGATATGGCATTTGGTTTAAATGTTCGATCTACTCTCTGGCTCGGGACCATTAAATATTTAAATGCGAAGGAGTTAAATAGAGTACATTAGAAATTTAGTTAAAATGTACAATTTATAAGTAATTAAATTGAGTGAGCCAAAGGTCAATAACTGACAATAAATAAAATAACAAGGTCGTACGATCAAAGATGGTTAAAAATGAAGGTAAAAATTATAAATCATTAAAATCATAGACCAAATAACCAACATGAATTGGATCTTTGTATGAGATGAGTGCTGTAAGGAAATTATCTTTGATTTAATAATAAGGCCATCCTTGCGGACAGCCATTTAAAAAAATTGTTGATACCATTTAAATGCTCGAATACCCGGAATACTTTAGTAAAAGGCGAAAGTATTATCCGTCTGGCATTCAAACCATGGCTATGTTCATTCCACCCCTATGGACCCAACCAACATCCCCCACTTCTCTTTTCTATACATGGATTCCTAAATTCCCTATCTCATAACACAGTTAACTTAAAATGAGTATTACAAGTTAATTAGCCAATGTCCAATATAAGAAACTTCTCAATACTAAAGGGAATATTAATTTTAATAATAGTTTGCATCCAAATTGGTTACTACTTAACTCATTTTATAATTAAAT
This sequence comes from Neelides folsomi, assembly GCA_034687125.1. Taxonomy (NCBI): domain Eukaryota; kingdom Metazoa; phylum Arthropoda; class Collembola; order Neelipleona; family Neelidae; genus Neelides; species Neelides folsomi. The sequence continues at coordinate 40,771 of JAQGBZ010000213.1, read as the reverse complement.
TCTTAATTAGTACAAATAAGTATAAGGTACAGGTACAGCACAGGTAAATAGATAAAATAAGTAAGTGGACTAAAATGTTATACTTTGAGGTAATTCGCTCAAGGCTGTACCTGTATGGTTTATATTATTTAAGAATTTTTAATGTTTTAAATAATTTTATTGTATGGATTTATGGATATGGAGCAAATATCATACATATGAGAAATGCATTGAGAAATTAATGGAGCAAATAATAATATGAATCATTGGTTTATTATTCAAAGAAAAATGGATACAGATTTTATTACTTAAATTTTATTACGCATATAAAAAATTTTATCAGCTGGAAGCTAAATAAGATCTTTGAGAATCTCAATGAAAAAGGCGAAATTAACACAATTTGAATCATGAAAAAATGTCTTGTTCAAAGCGTAAGTGAATATTTACACCATAATAAGATTTGGAACATTAATTTGTTTAAAATACATCTCAAAATCTAATTTAAACGGAAACATTCATTGGATTGTAAATATTTAGACATAAGAAAAGTTTATAAGTAAATGATAAAAAATGTTTTGTACTAACAATAAGAGTAATAATTGGAAAATTTGACTCTAAATCTTTTCAATATTAAATACTTTATTTAGTGTAGTTATACAAGGTTTAAAACTTTTTTAATGTTAGAGTACGATTTCAGTTATATCTTTTTAGCATTCATGTAAAGAATATTAATTGATCTTAAATATATTTATTATTACATCGCATTTGATAAGATAAAAACTAATTTTGTATTCAATAGAAATATAACTTTGTATTCAATGTACATAGCACACGAGTAAAATATAGCACTTTGAAATAAGAAAAAGATAAAATGACAATATTATATTTAAATCACTTATTATATATCATACTTTAATATCAAATGAAATACTTAATATGAAAGATCAACAGCCTCAATCTTTGATTCCAAGTTCAGTAATGAGTGGAATGGCGGTCGGTGAAGAATTTTCGCTAATCACAGCAGGAATTTGTTCAACTTCTGGAATACTAATTGGACTTCGTCTCGCTGGGCTTCCAGGACGCATTTCGGGGCTCTTTGGAATAAATCAAAATTTATATTAAATAAATCGAAAATTAATATTAAATAAATATTAAAGCTTTGTAAATCCCTAATTTAAAGTGTAATATGTATTAATTAATTTTTAAATATTTTTACGAATTGAGGATAAATGTTCTCACGAGTCGATTTGTTGAAATTCCAGTTGGAACGAGATGTTTTGAGTCGAAAAGAAAGGGAAGTCCAGTAACACCCGAACTAATCGTTCCTTAAAATTAGTTATAAATTAGTTAGTTTAATTAAATTAGTTTAGTTCATTTAAATTAATTAGTTTAATTCTCTATTATTAGTTTGATCCTCTTAACATTGTTCGACCGAATAGACCTAATTTGTATCTTTATATTAAATTACTTATTGAGACTTGTGAGATAAGATCATCAAGTGTTTTGAGTACAGTGACCATTTCCGGACGATTTCTTGACAATTTGCTGGTACAAACTTTTCCTAACTTTGCAAGAGCATGAAAAATCTCCGAGCTACTTTCTCCCATTCGAGGGTCTTTCAAATACCCGGCGTTTTCTTCAGCCTCTTCGAACATTTCTTTCTATAAATTCAACAATATGTTTAATTGCATTTTAAATCACAACATAGCCAACCAATTTTAAATGTTAGTGATATTTAGTTATATTCAAAAAAGGGATTATATTTATAATATAAAATAAGTATTAGTATAATTACAAGGAATTTTTTAGCACGCGACTCTTCATATGCTCTCTGTCCTGCAGCCATTTCATAAAGCATAATGCCAAAGGAAAATGTGTCAACTTTTGTTGACAGCTTTTTGGATCTTAAATATTCGTCAGGTAAATAAGGACGTGTTCCGTGAACCCTCGACACTTTGACGTATTCCCCAGCACTGCTCATTTCACGTGCGAGACCAAAATCCCCGAGTTTTGCTTCAAAATTACGATCGAGTAATATGTTCGCACTGCTCAAATAAAATGTTAAATAAATGTTAAATCATTGTTTATCATTTTAGTAAGAAATATTTAAAGGCTTTTGAATAAGGAAATATTAATTTTTCACCTTTTAATATCTCCATGAATGAGTGGTTTATCTCCGATGGAGTGCAAAAACTGAATTCCTAAAGCGACTCCTCTTGCAATTGAGTATCTCAAGTTCCAACCAAGTGGTAGCGTCTTTTGCTATTCGATACAAAAATCATCAACGTTTTTCGGAAAACTATATAAAAGCCACTTGATAGTTATTTAATAATAATTAAAATAATATACCCGACACAGAAGTCTATCTTCTAGAGATCCATTTTTCATGAATTGGTAAACGAGACAGGGATGTTGACCCTCGAGACTGAAACCATAAAGAGGAAGAATATTGTCGTGTCGATAAGCATTGAGATATCGAAGTTCTCCAAGACTTTGCTTCAATTGACTCTCGATATATGCTTCATTTCCGCGCTGAATCGTCATATAAAAACAAAACAATAAAAATTATAATCATGATTTACGAGATATCGTATCAATATATTGCATAGTTTAAATAGTAAAATATCAAAATTAATAGCTCATTAACAAGTCTCTGATTATTATTATAATTATGTATAATATCAGAAATTCAAAAATTTATTAAACTACACAACTTATAACTAGGGAATCGATTTAAAATGATCTTTTTTGATTTTATTCGAATAGTTCAATTTAATTGTATATTTTCCCTATGTTACCAATGTAAAATTGAATCTTGCATAAGACCAATAAGACACATAATTTGATATGATCTGATACTAGAAATATCCAATAATTACCCGTTCCATTCTTTTAATTGCAACAGAGGTGTTTTTCCAAATGCCTTGAAAAACAGTTCCAAATCCACCTTTACCAAGAATGTTCCTTCGGTCCCAATTATCGGTCGCATGGAGAAGTTCATCGTATGGTATTTGAGGAAGAAGTCCGCAGGATTCCTTGATATTTGCATTCTTTCCTTCTACTTTATTCCAAAGATAAAACAATTTAATAAATATTAATAAATTAATAATGTTATTATAACTTCATTATAGTAAATACAATGAATACATATTTACAAAGGTTCACAGGTAATAAATTACTTGATTCTGGTAGTTTTTCAACAGGTTCATGTTTAATTTCAGGAGGTGAAACTTGGCAAGATGGATTTTTCAATTCGGCTGCCTCAAGTTGGATGAGTTCAGCCGTCGCAGTAAATTCATGATCTTTAATGTGAACATGATATTTGGCTTCAACTGAAATTAAATGTAATTTTATTAATGGCCAATGCTAATAAAATAATGGTAAAAAGTCATTTTTTTGCATTTTTGTACTATATGTATTATTAACCAAATTTGGCGATTGTGTTCATTGCTCTATATTGTTTGAGTTTGGCTAAAAGAACAAATAGTTCGAGTATCGTGTGGTTTTGATTTCCCCATGACGTGAGCAAAGAATCACTTGCAGATCCGCCACGGAGAACGCTCCTGCTAAATTCTCCAAGTTCGCCACAGTCAAATCCCATGAAATTTCCTCCTATTAATATTAAAAAATCAATAATTAATATAATTTGGTAAATTACACAATTCTAGTTAAAACAATGATTATAATTTAATTATTAACGATAAGTTTAGGTGTATTGTTTGTAAATAAACTTACCAAGAACCTCCCACTGATTGTTTTCATCGAGGATTCTTGTCAATTCCTTCCTCTCTGTGTATGGGAGTTCGTAGACGTATTTGACTCTTCTTGTGGGGATCGGCGGGTTGTTGTTACTTGAGCTTGAACTCCCGCTTCCCCCCGAAGAACTCAAGTTCATGGCGGTGGTTGTGGAGAGTTCCCTCCGATCACTTCATGTGAGAGCGAGTGATTCGTGATGTTCGCACAAGGTCAACTTTGACCACCTCATCCTTCTAAACCCCTTTCCCTTTAACACGCCAAGTTGTCTTATCCAAGGTGTATGCCATGACGCCATGAGTCATGTACAACTTTCTACAGGTGCGAGGAATATGACTCTTCCAAAGACTTGATAACAACCAACGACTTTTGACTTGATAAGTAAAAATATACAATCTACATACCTTAATTGTGATAAAAACGCAATAGATTTACATTATTTTCTATTACAAGATAAGGATTGTTTTTATAAAAATCCTGATGTTGATATAATATTACACTATAGACACTATTACACAGAAAGCAGTTATAAGGTTTTAAAAATGTGCAATTAATATCTGAATATTATTGTATTATCCTAATTATATTGTACATGCATCTTGTCAATTCAATAAAAATATATGATATCTGTAGATGTGTATGAGTATATTTGTATAATTTATAGTAAATGACCACAAGTATTTGTATCATCTGTGTACTAAAAACGCGGATTCTATGTATTCATTTGAATTTTGGTAAAACAAATTATTAGAAACTAAAATCTAATGAATAAATATTCCAAAAACTACAAACAAAATCATTACACCACAATATAAGATACAGGTAAATTCATTACTATTTTATCATGAAGAGTACAAAAATATAGGATAAATATATTTACATCTATTATAATATTTATGAACTTTTAAAATATCAATTCAATAATCAAATACAAGAAACACAATAGAGTATCATAAAGGTAGAGTCAATTATTAAAATTAAATATCATTATTGTTGAAGTAGGTATATTAAGTAGTTTAGTTAGAATGAAAATCATTAAAGTAATAGTAAATGGTAAATAAAACGAATATATTATGTATCTGTAAATATTACGTATAAATAATTAAAGTAGAATTTGTATTTTTATAATAGATTGTGTAAAATAACAGTCATTTCAACTATGATGCCTTTGAACAAAGTTAATCATAAACTTTTCCAGATTTTGATTCAATCTGAGATGAGGAAGTTCTGCTTTTAATTGTTGGACAGAGCCAAATCCTCCAAGATATCCATTTAATCTTGCAGCCACATGGGAGCTGAGGAGTTCCGGCCCACGAATAATTCCTGCTTCTCTCATGACTTCAGGATGTCGTTGCAAAATGTACTTCTGATGATCGCTACGTAATTAAATATTATCGTTATTAAAAAATTGTCGATATTGTAAATAACTAATGATTTTAAAAGCCAATTCTAAATTGCTTCACTTACATTCCAGCAGAAGAAAATTGAGAAGCTGGTAAAAGCTTTAGCTTTGAACTTCCATCTTGTTTCAATAAACGTTCAGCGGATCTTTTTTCACTTTCATCATTATACAAAATAGCTCCGAATTTCTATGAAAAAATAGTATTCAATAATTTTGAGTATTCTCGATAATAATCAACGATTATGTTAAAATTTTATATGTATAATAAATCTGTAGTACAATTGTAGTAATTGATTTATATTGGTATTTATAATGAAAACTCTTACTTTGCTGGAATTAAAAGTGAGGAATAATTTAACCAATTCTTCAAAGGTTGTAACTGAAGGATCAAATTCAACTTCAACAGCTTCCATGACGGATCCCCTTAAATAATCCCAAACTAAGCGTAAGCTATAGAATCACCCGAATACATTTTTATTCGTCCACTCAATTTTGACAAACAACATTAATGTAATTATTTGATTTGCAAAAAAATGTTTTAGAATAAAAGTTCATTACCCGGAATTGGCAAACCCAACTCTTGTCCTATAAACCCCACGAGCACAACCAAATTGAGATTCAGGACTCCAAAAGCACGCCATGCCAAAAGTGACCTTCGCTGTTTTAAATTCTCCGTGGTCCATTTTCTTGATTTCTTTTGCTGACGAGCTGATTCGATTGTTCTTTTAAAATATTTATAATATAAAATTTTATTAATGTAAATATGAAAAATAATTAGTTAATAAATTTTAATAACGTGTAGTAAATAAGATTCTACTACATACCTGTTTGTATGCACATGTATGTATTTGTATGATAATTTATAATTAGTGTAAAATTTAAATATTTAAAATTATTACAGTTATAGCTTATAATTATAACTTACTTTATTGGTTGCAAAGCAGTTCCCCATTTTTACTCTTCGACTTGATTCGGCGAACTTTGAGATCAAATGTGAAGAAAAGATTCATTCTATCGCGGCTGTAAATCCAAGTTAAAACTTCTCAATTTCCTTCTTCCACAGCGTCCCTTTATTTATTATCTACAGGTCACGCCATCCAATTAAACAAATCTTGTATTAAAGGTGTATTATAATTAAAAGTGTATAATGTATAGCACATATTTATCGATTTTAGGCAAGAACGGATATTTACTTCGCTTGAGCTTCCCAAAATGAGTTTGATCTCTCTGCTCTGATGCTCAAATGGTATGAGAACGAGATTGACTTGAAGAATGTGAGGAAAAGTGAAGTCAACATTTCATTGAAACTTGAAAGAAACTTGCGCTTTATATTAATCTTATAAATGCTATGATTAAATTAATATATTTTTAAGACTATACAAAAACACAATGCTTATAAAACAGCTAAATCACAGTTAAAGTAAAAGTAAAATTCATATACGGATTAAACCTATACTGCATTAATAAAGCATGTAGTGATATATGTAAAGGTAGAACAAGGTAAAAGAGCAATATTCCTTGACCTAAATATTTAGCATGCAACCTCCGCCTTATGGATTCATTCGTATTCTTATAACTAAAGGTAAGGTGGCACACAATTAGGAAGTTTGCTGTTAGTGTTAAATATATCAGTAGGATTTGGTTTTAACTTAGCTTCCTTAAATCAATCTTTGAGTATTAAAATTAAAGAAATAATAAAATAATAAAAATTAAATATTCAAACTGACTTAATGTTAGATTTATTTTAAATTATAGCAAAATCCAAAAATTCTTTTAATCGAACATAATAGGAGGGACTGTGAACGCACATTGGATTCTCATCCGTCCCTTGCCACCATTCTTCAATATCATAAGATTTGTACATGCTTTGATTGCCCTTATCGAACCTGCTAACAACTTCACACAAATGGCACCATTCGTTTTCAAACATATTAGAAACTTTGAATTCTCGCTTCCATTCAAAATACTTCAAATATTCCTCAATGTTATTGTCCAGATATTTGATTTTTTCGACCAATTCTTCAACAGTAAAATTGAGAGCATCAATGTAAGAGTTCTTTGGAGCAATTTGATCAACGCCAATTGAATAAGAAATTGGGATGAGTCCACAAGCATATGCGTTATAAAACTTTTCCGTGATGTAATCCATACAAAGACTATTTTCCAGAGATAAATAAAATTTGTAATTTTGTCCTATATAATGCATACAGTCGACATCCTCAGGACACTTCATTCCGCATTGTCCATAAATGTCAACTTGAAAGTATTTTTGCAATTTTTCCACAAATCCTTCACGATCGCTCAAAGAATTGCAACTGGAAACGAGCCATGCAATTAATTTCTTTTTCTTTCTGAAAAATATTAAATTACATTATTTTTTCTAATATAATTATATTAATCACTAAAATATTAAACACAAAGACATTTTTTCAATATTAAATATAAAAGAATTTTTTTCACAATTGTTATGATTTTTAATTATTTTTAATTCACTAATTAATTCGTTAATTAACTCACTTGACATTTTCTACAGTTTCCATTTCTTGAGATTCTCCTTTTTGAAGTTGATGAAATCTTCCATAAGGATTGTAAATATCAGCATCCCTTCTATAAGTCATTGTCAGATTGAAGAAGTTTTTCCATCTGCTTAATGTCAAATAAGAATATCCTGGTGATTCATGCCAGAAGTAAACGTAGAGTTGGTCAGCTCTTCTGTATTTTGGCATTGGAGCTCTACAAACACAAACAATAAAATTCAAGATATTTAAGAAATTCAAATTAAATTCAAATTAAACAATATAAGTAGAAAAAGTATTTTTATTTTACTGAAAATAAACATCCCAATTAGAAGAAAACATCAAAACGTCACTTTTTTCCAATAATGATTTTTCGCTAGTAAAGTCACATTTAACTGAACAACCGTCCAATGAATTCTCTTTAACTCCCCATGCATCTGAACCGCTCACTCCCCAATGAGGAGTCCAAAGCATCACCAATTTTCCATTTCCATTTGAAAAATTAAAATAGTCAAATTGAACACTCCTTATTTCAGGTACACGAAAATAATGATACACATCACCAACTGTTATGTAGTGTGAAAATAAATACGAAATAGATCCGAATAATGAAATATATAATAATAAAATTGTTCTTCTCTTCATAATTGGATTAATTGTAAAAATGATAAGTTGTTTATAAACCTCGCCCTCTTGCACTTTTTCCACAATTTCGCGACAAAGAATGAAAGAAAGAATTAAAATCCTAGTTAAATCTGGTTAAACGATATAAAACAATATTACAACTACCACAATAGAATATAATAGGTTAAAGTACAAATAAATATAAAATTATTAAACACAATCTGACAACACGAATAATTAATATACATCTAATAAGTTTCCCACTCCTAATATTAGTGTTTTATATCACATTGTCACATAGCATAGCAAGTGGGGCGTCTTTGTATTTGACTCCAGTGCAAGATAAAATGACAATTATCTTCAAAATTGACCTGAATTTTTAATCTATCTTTACTTTTAACTTTAATAATTTGGCAGCACAGGCAGATTGCGAAATTCCAATTTGTTCATAAAATAGGTAATATTACTATTGGATTTGTAATGCTGCTATCTCACTATCTTAATTATCCTAAGTTAACTTCATCCTTGATATAAGATATCCTTACTACAATACATTATATTCAAATCAAAGTTTACTCGATTTCTCACGGCACCCCATAAAATTCATATAAAAACAATTATTTTTTAAACTCTCGTTTGATAACATTTGATAACAAAATAATTCCCCTTTCATTCAACACATCTCGTCCATTGACTTTCAACTCTTCTGACCCCATCTTATCAATAGACTTCGGGACGCATGCTGATCTAGGGGAATACGTAGTCGTGAAGTTCTTGGTCGTAAACCTTTGAAAAGTCTCTCTAGGGATAAAGAGGAGGAAACAGTTCATTCATCCAAATATCGCCAATAAATTCCCGTCCAATGTGTGTCCACTGGGGAGAATGGGGATTAAAAGGAATTCTCTTCCATTCCAAAAGATCACAAGACTCGAAACTTAATGGAAGAGATGTGTCGAAGACAATTGGAGATTATTTTTAAACACTAGATTTACCTACTATACTTTTGACGCACCCTGTACTAAACGGTTAACTATTTGTATAATAACACAATTCCTTTACTATATAGTAAATCATGCATCTTACGTCACTACATCACTACGTCAAAGCCTAAAATATGAAGATTTTCAGTAGAAGCATACTATGATTCGTAATTTTATCGTTCATTTATTTCATCACGTATTATTACTTAATCTATTTAGTTCTATTATCCCAATTATATTTTTATCATCTTTTAGGTAGAGAATCTATCTAGTAAGATATCAATAATTTATCGATCAAACATCCATGCATGACCATAATATCCTAAAATATCATTTTGCACGACTTTTTCTTTTGAACAAGTCAAGATATTTATCCCCATAACAGAATGTAAATATTTTTGTATAATATTTATAACTGAATTTAACAAATCCCAATTTGGTACAGTAATAAAATGAATCTGAAACTTGGCATGGGAAATATTGCATTTTGGGGTCTTACACCAGCGTTCAATCTGTGTGAATGTGAATTTGTATCTGGTGGGATATTTTTTATAATAATATTATTAAAGTATTATAAAAAATATTCTTTTTATATGATTTTGAATATCATGGAACATAAAAGTTAAATGATTTTAATTTCATATGCATTTTTATCAGAATCTAAGATCCAAGATGAATCCATCAACATCTTGCTCGTGTCTGAAGGAGATGCTCGCCATAGTCTCAAAACTATTATGGAATCTAACATTAAGAGCGAACTTAAAATCAACGTAATATATTAATGATTTATATTCTTTTAAAGTGAAGTAGTTTAATGAGAAATGTAAAAATATAAAATATGGATTTATTTAGATTTATCTAATGGAGAGCCGACTTGAGCTTTGTGCGCGAGAACTTATATTTTTTCTCCTCGCTTTTGATACCGAAGGAGGTTTGATCGAACGAAGAAACCAATTCATGGAGATCTTTGCCAATTTACTCATTCGGCGTCAGACAAAAAATTGTTTAGATCGACTGGCAAATCTTGCAATTAGGTAAATTCATCCATTAATAAATTTCCCATACAAATAGTATTCTTACGGGCATACATTATTATACATATATAATTAAGTATTTTGAGTATTGCTTTTATACATAATACTTAATTACATAATAGTATACTTATTATTTTATAGTAATTAACCTACCATTAAATTATATACACGTATGACATATTTGCATTTTATTGTATTATTTTAGAATGTTGACCGAAGGAGAACTCCTCAAAGAAAAACTCCCGTTCCTTTCTCTTTCAAAGATGAAGTTTAAAGAACGAGACGCTCTCGTAGAAATCTTTGAAAATTGGATTAAAAATGATATTTTGAGTTCACAAGTGGAACTAATTTGGTAATCATTAATCAATATTATTATAATTTAATCATTCATTAAAAAGCTATACAATTTTTTTTATTAAATATAATTACTATAATAGGGAACGAAGATTGCGTAATCATTTGAAAATGAGATTTGACTCCAAAGACGGAGTTTTTGACTGGGATTACAACATGAGTTTATTGGACAAAGGAAAAGAATCACTTGGAATCATTTCATTTGCCGAATATAAAAAGTGGCGAAAGACAGGACTCGCTTTCACTCATTACGAATCTGAATACTCTCAACCAAATCCTACACTTTTAACAGGTCTGTAATTGTAAAATATTATCATACATTTTTTAAAGTTTCTAACATTGTTCAGATAAGTAAATTGTTTGCTATATTTGTATAGGAAGGAGAGAAACGGGAGGGTGGGAATATTTAGGCGACATCGTCACTGGCCCTTTTATTTCTCATGGAGTTGAAGGAGACGAAGAATTATTTGAAAAGAGAAACAAAGATTTTATCAAGAAAACTTTTGATGTTACGGCTTCGAATATTGAAAAAATGTTTAACTCCAAATCATCCGATTTCCCTCATGCAACGATCAATTTCCTATCAGGGGGCGATATCACAAGTTGTTTGAAGAACATGAGCGAGAAAGAGGAATTTAAAGGATTCTTTCATTGTGTTTTTCTTGGAAGTCATTCAGCTCAAGAAGTGAAGGAAAGCATTCCAATTCTCCTCAATGATGACGGAACTCTTCTGGTTGAAAGAATAAAGTCAGTTTAGATTTGATAACTTTCCCTTATTGGAGATAATAAATATATCTAAATGTACATATAACTACTACATATTTATGATATCTGAATGTTTCGTTTTTTAAACAGATACGCTGTAAATGTTCGAAAGGAGCACGAATCAATGTACGAGAACAAAGTAGTGGAGCTTGGGAAGAATGTCGGCTTACAATTCATTTCACCCTCTTCGGACTTGTTCATCAGATTTAAAAAAAATTAGTGTTTGGTTATTAACCTATATCATATGTCATGTCAATTGAAAGTTTTGAAACAGATTTCGTTTTGAAGAGGATCTCGAATGAAAGCATAGGGATTTACACATTTTAAGTTTTTAAAGGGTTTTTAAACTTACGTTTTTAAATACAGAATATTAAAAAGTAAAAACTTGCATAGTTTATTTAAAACTAATTCATTTGAAATTGAACAAGAACATCTTACATTTAGAATTGGTAATAATTATAAAACCATAATCATATTTGAATGCATGAACAAAAAGGTTCAATAGCATGGTGATCAATGCATTTGTTTTGATCCATCAATCTCTCGTTGAAGTCAAGTCGTTTGATTTCGGGTATTGGTGAAAATGAGTGGGAGTTTGGATCATACCAAAGCTCCATTTCAATATGGAGTGGTTTGAAAACTAATGATGATTCTTTGAAGTTCCTTTGTGTCAAGTGGATCAAAATTTCCGCCATTCAAAACCTTCTTAACTTTGAGTTGATTGCATTCTTGGGGGATAAGTCCATTAATATATTTCATTCCAGCCAAACTCGCTTCTTTAAGAAATGACGGTTTCTTTATAATTTGAGGAATTACACAAGGACAAATTTCTTCGGCAATTTCAATATGACGACAAGCGCGCATTCTTTCAATTTCGGTCAGAAGGCTTGAACCCTAATTAAAAATTTAAATCTTAAGATTAAACAATTCAAAATAATTTAAAGTTTCATATTAACATATAATTATTATAGAATTGATTAAAAATAAAATCATGATTAATCATAAATTAGTTAAATATTTAAATTAATGTTGGTAATTACAGTTTCTCGAACTTCATCCACAATGTCCATTGTGTCAATATAATGTGTATAGCGTGTCACTCTTTCCAATTTCATGATGTCAAGGATTGTCCAGTAAACGTCATATTGACTTGTGAGTCTTCCTTTGGCATTGATAACCAACCGATCCCGATCCTTTGAAAGCTTTTTAGGCAAATGAACCCAAAGGTTTGGCAGGCGAGCTTCAAAATATTCTCCCATTGTTTCGGGAATGAATTTGGTAGTTGGATTATATTCTTTCCCGTTGTCACTCATAAAAAATATAACCGTATTGCTTAAAGTACTTCCAGGAAGTTCACCAATGAATTTTGAAATTGAATAATCCGCATTGCTTTTGTCTAAATCCAAAGAAAGCCAAGATGAAATGAAAATTGGAGATTTGACCATTTCTGCTTCTTTTAGCAAATCTTTCATGTAATTGAGGATCACTTTTGTTTCCCAAGATTTGTATTCAACTGGATTGAATCCTGAAATTAACTAAATAGAAAAAGAAATAGAAAAAGTTTATAAATAATAACAAATGGATACCATTTAAAGTGATATTGATAATTTCATTCGCCACAATATAATGAAATCATGGAGGTCATTTGAAACATTTAAAAAGTCGCTAATAAGAATTTGGGAAGTCACATTTAACTGATCGTAATCGTAACAGCCACTAAAACAATACACCCAAACCATTTCGACTTCGACGATGAAATTCGGATCGGCTCCACCATTTCAATCCAATCCTATTAAACTTGAACAAAAATTACAAAATTAATCAAATTATTAACTAAACAAGATAAATCTTATTATTTATGTCAAAACCAACCTTTTATTTAACTTACTTTTAAATAAGATAATTTAATTTCAGAAGCCAAGACCAAATTCCAAATCCAAAATGAGAACGAAAAATTCGTTAAAATAAAAATTAAAAGTTGAAGTTTTAGCGCTCCATGACTCGAGTTTCTCAATTGTCCCAATAATTACTCAAAATGATAAAAAAATCAAATTATTCAACATAAAGCCAATTAAAGGATTTTATCAAACAAATAAATAAATAAACGTAAGTGAAAAATAACACGGGTCGTCGAAAACATCGCTCAAAAGGTTCAAAGCGTTCAAAAGATCGCGGAAAAGGCAAAGATCGTAAAAAGCATCATAAAGGTCATAAACAACTCAAAAAGCGCGACAAGAAAGAAAAAGATCCCCTACAAGTTGATGCTGCAGGACGGAGGATTCCAATGGAAGAAGAAATCGGAAGTAGTACGAGCAGCATTGGCAGCAAAGAGAATGTCAACAGATATCCCATTAGTGCTGTGGATGCAATTGCTCCTTACATGACCGTGACCCAATTGTTAGGTCGAATGCCGCTTGTTCTGCATATCAATGACCGGGAAGGGCTTTCTTTGGGCGGAATGGAATATCGGACTGGACGACTCACGAGTGTGATGTTCTACTTGACGAGTATTCTGATGTTCGGACTTTTGATACTCTATTTCGTTAATTTATTCGGAGTCATTGCCAATTATCCAGATCAAGCTAATTATCATCATGGAGCTTTTGATAAGAATTGGACCCGAGCGGGTGAACAAGTCATTTTGTATAGAAATATGGTTCCTTGTGTGGACATGCTCATGTTGCTCATTCAAGCCAATGTGTGGAATATTTGTTTTTATAGAAGACGAAAACTAATTAGAACATACATGTCACAGTGGATCCAGTAATTAAAATTAAAATATAATTACAATTTTGTTTAATAAATATTCAACTAAACTAATTTTATTTTAAATACAATATTAATTTACTAAATATAATTTATGTTTTTTTGAAGAGTCATAAAAATCACTAAACTTCATGCAAGCAAAGGAATGAAGGAATTTATTCAAATTCTACTTGCAATTTGGTTCATCTTCACCTTCGTTTTAATTGTTTTTCAAATTTGTCATCTGACACCAATTAGCTCCGGGATGTCTGTGGCACTCTCAATGTTAACTTTAAGAGTCTTCAAACCGGCACTTTTTACGGATCCGAAATTCACCTATTATCGATGGGGTTTCTTCGGGGTGGTCATTTACATTAATATGGCAGCCAAGGCTTTTGTCATCCTCTTCATTTATTATTGTCATCTCACGTCCAACGCTTATGATTTGTACACAACAAGGCTTGGGAAGTTCCTTTCTCCTCGATGTAAAACAATTTTTTTATTTATAATTTTTTAAATTCTTTTTATGATCTCCTAGAATGAAAGAATGTTAATAAACAAATTAAAGTGATCCTTCGCTAAAAAATGAATTTTTTGCTTCAATGCAGTTGATGTTCTTGGAAAGAAAGAAAGCGAGGAAGAATTGGAACGCCATACAATCAAACATCTACTGCATGACTTTGAACTTTTACTTGACATGAATGAAAGACTCGATGAAGCATTTTCACTAGCCCTTGAAACCTATTACATTACAACGGTAATACAGATAATTAAAATTAATAAAGCGCATTCCTTGTGAAAGCATAAAATTACAGGTTTTAACAATTTAATATTTAGAAGAATTTAAAATACGATAGAATTTTTTTTATTTAAAACACAAGACTAACATTAACATTAAATAAATTACAATATGCAGATCACCAGCATTGTATTTTGTCTCTATCACTTGTACCGCTGTGCTCAAAGCGACGACGATGAAAATGATTTTTTGGGCGTAAGAGTTTGCGATTCAATGGTTCTTTTGCCTTATATAATTCATCTACTCATTTTCCTATTCGCGGCTTCCCAGGCGGCCGCTGAAGTCGCCGTCAATGTATGTCGAGAACAATTTTATACAAACTTAAAACTAATCTTACATTTAAAAACAAAGAGTAAAACAAAGAGTACATATTCAACATGTTTCCTGTTTAATTAAAAATGAATCATTTTAATTTTATTAAAGGCTCTAAAAGGGTTGATGGTTATCAAAAGACGTGCATTAATTGATAGAGGAGAAATTCATGAAAACTATTTTGTAAGTTGGTTGATTATAAAGGTTTATTAAAACGTTGAATTATTAATTGGAACTTGAATTTTAAGATCATCACAATGTTCATTTCCTATTCTGGTCAAATTGGGAAAGGAATTTCAACAGGAAATTATCTTGAAATTGACAAGAGCTTCTTTCTTCGGGTAATTTATATAATTAATAGAATTCTATTACTTTTAATAATAGCTTAATTATTTATAAGTGGTTCAATCAATCAATATATTTACATTTTTTTTATTTTTTTAGATTTGCGGTGCCATTCTGATTTATGTGATTATTTTGGTTCAAGTGAACTTGAAATTGAATTATATCGATGAATCTATCCGTTATCTTTATCCTGAAACGGATGAATTGAATCACACAATTGGGAAAATCATCGACGTAGCATTTCTTGGAATGATCGAAGGCACAGGGAGTTATTTAAATGTCAGTGAACTCGTTGATTACGCCTGGGAATACGATGAATATATATTTCATGCTAATGCGGATTAATATATTATATTTAAAATCAAGCAATTTAAATTAGTGTCTTTCATACATACACTTTATACTGTGTATATTATTGGTTTCATTAGGTAAAATAAATAAAATATAACAAGTCAAGTTTAATTACTTATTATTATTTTTTAAGTTTATATTCAGAACAATCTTCAACACCGAACAATTCATGTTACAAAACTTTATTATGTTTTTATTAGTTCATGTAATAGCACTAATAGCAGATATATCGTAATATTATAAGTATAAAAACATAATTAACAAACTTTTACAAATAATATAACAAACATGGATTTACATTAAAAAATACTAAAATATATTTAGTAGGTAATGTATTAAATATAAGGGGCTTCATGTTTATATTCACTTTACGAATAATAGTTATTTGGAATTAGAAAATGAAACGTTGAAATAAATATTACAATGAACTGAATTTGGTTTATGGAATTTATTTGCTGAATAAACGAATAAATTGTAATATGAATAATAAAATTATTTCGTGCTATGTTTGCTAAACATTTAAGTTGACCATTTCACTCGTCAGTGAATGTTTCACTTTGTATAATATATACATATTCTACTCTATTCTGTAAATCAAGGAGAATACCCCATATTGGAATCTCATTTGTGACCCTTCGATTCAACAAGCGGAAATGAAGAAAGACACGGAAGATTCGGGTAATTATTATGTACAGTTTAATATCATGTTAACTAAATATTCAACTTAAATCACCCAAATGAAATTATGTATACCTAATAGTTGTAATAGGTAAATGAACCTGAATTATCAATTTAGTTTTAAAGTCATGTCAGCTTTTTGATTTGTGAAAGAATCTATTAATCAATTCTAAATCTATTTCAATCAATATATGAAGCATGTGTGATTTAATGATATAGTTCATTTAGTATAAATATATGAGGGTATCATAGGTATGATAGGTATGATAGGCACAAAGAAATATTATTTAAATTTTGTAAGTACAAATCTTATCTGTATAGTAAAATGTTTTTGTTTATACCATGCATATATGTATACAGGTATACTTGTATTTACATTTACATAATACATAGATGAAATATAACATATTCTTTAATTATGAACAAAAATTTCCTTTTAAGGGAAGTGTGAGTGTGAACCAAATCATTTGAAGTTCAATTCTAGTCGAATATTAAGCCCAGACGATGTAATTAATAGTGCATCAGAATAAAAAATATTAACCAAGTTTGTCTAATACTGATCAATACAATGTGGAGCTTATCTCATTTATTTTTAGCATTACATTGACTCATCTCTTAACTCTTATGATATGTAATTATAATTACGTATAAACACGTAAGACTTTGAAACATCCTCAAAAATTTGAAGAATTTGATTTTAATGTAACAGAAACGCGATGTCGGTAATATTTCAGATCCAGTCTTAATATATAATAATAAATACCATTTAATGTGATCATTCAATCATTTTATCATACATACTCTATTTAAGGCCTCATTAGGCCGCCTATAGTGAGTCATTATAGTAAATTTGAAGAATGTCCAAGTCTGACTTGGAGAACTAAGAAATCAAATCTTATCAATATCCCGAGGGTTCTTACTTATTAATCTTATCAATAGCCAGAGCTCAGTTCTTTGAATGAAACCATTGGAAAGTAATTAGTCTGAACTTGACATTAATATTCCTCTTACAAATTTCCAGGCTTCTTAAACGTATTTAATATATTTATAATTATAAAAGTCATTTAAGAGGATATGGATTTATTTCCCACAACCAAACGTACGAGTACATATTTATTTTCTTAAGACCAAACTCTTATGACGCGTAACCAGTGGTTGGGCCATGCCATATGAGTCTTGTGAACGTCTTACGATTAATTTTTATCCATACACTTATGGTTAATGTAGTATTGACTAAGGAAGTTTATTAACATTTACAGAGAGATACGAATGCCGAATACATATCATATATAACAAAATAAATGTATGTTACTTTATTATCATCGGAAGATAGTTATTTATTCACTTATCCTATTTCATTTTCAATATGTTTTAGTGTCTATTTGGACCTCCGCAATGCAAAAGCTGCCAGTTGTTCTGTTTGTTACTGGAGTCCTAGTCGTCGTCGCCTCTGTCATCCTCGGATTCTTTATCGTCCCAAATGTCATCAAGAATAAAATTACGACTGTAAGTTCACTATTTGTACATTCGCCCATAATTTAATATTCCAGAGTTATCTCAATGAACAGGAAATGGAGTTTTTAACAAAATACGCGTAAAATAATTCTTGTGCATCCCTAATAAGCTGTGACCTATTTTATAATCATTTTTTAACTTTACATAATTTTCATGATACAATACGCTTCTCCCAAAAAGTTCAATATATTAATTTCAGAATACGCATTTATTCATTTTTATGTTTACCAGTAGTTCAGTTAACATCTATCCATCATCTAGTATATTATCCAAGAATTTATTATACACTTGTATTTTAAAATAATTATTTTTTAATTTTCTTAATACTTGGCAAATCACTAGTTTTAGGTTGTAGACAGTAGACTCATTGTTCATTTTAGTTTTATTAAAGTGATTATATAATACTCTAAAATCTCCATTAAAACGCGGGGTCTCCATTAGAACGCGGGTCTCTATTAGAACGCGGGTATAAATTAGTGCGCGGGTCTTAATAAGAAAACTAGCATCTTTTTGAGGTATAAGCATTGATAAATTAAATGAAATAGACTCTATATTAATATTTAAATAAGAATCATTCATATTTTGGAAAATTTAAACATGAATTAGTTATGTTTTCTAATGAAAATTGTAAAATTTAATTGTAGAATTGTAGATTTACGAATAGAGCGCGAGTCTCTAATAGAACGCAGGACTCTATTAGAACGTGGGGTATTTTTTCAATTCTGCGAATAGAACGCGGGCGTTCTAATGAAAATTTTAGAGTATGTATATATGTATAGCCTTACATATTAATTAAATTTTTTATAATTAATTCATATTTGCTATAAATTAATAGGAAATGTTATATTGTAGATTGACGATATGATATACGTAATATTAATTGATCTATTTCAACTTAACTAATTACTGATTACGATTACATTTTATAATGAGTTGATTTTGATGCTACTTCTGAGTAAATACCAGTAGTTCGATAATCTGATACAGAAGTTTAAAAATGTTATTGTCTAAACTCTGTTATTCAATATTATTAGGTCGATGAGGTTTAAAGGTATTAAACGAGGTTTATTTAAACACCAATCAATCACTTTAATTTTGACTACCAAAGCTTTTAAGGATTTTATATGATCATTATGGAATTCATTTGTACTATATGTGCATACGAGGCGTTAAATTAGGTATATTATTTATCAATAGTAAAATAATTTTGAATTTCTAAAAAACATCTGTAGAATCTTTGTGCTTATACTGAAAGTGTAATGCAAGCATAAATATTGGGTAAATTATTAGATTGCTTAAATGTTGTAGGATGGTAATATTTTTTCTTGCTAATAATCTATACAATGTTATAAAGTAGAACAGATTACTTTTATTTACTTAATTATCTCAACCAACCAATACTTATTTACACAATGAGTTTTATTTGATTTTCTTTGATGATTCAAAATATTGCGTCGTTGATTTCAAAGAGTCGTTTTTGGTCTGTTATGATTTTCCTAATCTTTTGTTTAGTCTTTCGGACACCGTTTATTTATCTTTTCTCAAATAGCTTAAACTAATAAAATAAGTATATCAGTAACTGTTGTATTACTGATAGTTATTGAATATTACATTATAAGTTAAATGAGATTCATTATTCATTTCTTAATATGGAGACATTCTGAATATAACTTTTGTTATACAAAGTACCTCAAACAAATACACACGAACTCTATTATTATTTAAAATTGGGACAAAAGTTTTAACTAATCAAACATTAATATTTTAATCTAATATACAGTATATATTTCATTTCAGAGTCATTTTACACTCTATTTTATATTTTGTAGAATTTCAAACTACAAGTTAAAAAATGTAATTGTATCAGTATTTTTTATAATACATAATCAATCATCTAAAATTAAAAATTCATTAGTAAAAAAAAGATAATTTGACATAATGATGGAAAATACTAAATATGATAATAACATAAGTTCTATGCATTAATGATTGATGAAAATCACTAAATGAACCATTAGGGTTTGATTATTCAAAATAAACTTTGATTTCTCACTAAAGACATTACATAATATCGATGATAATCAAATAATCACTATCACTATACTTTTACATTTTGAAAGAAAGTTATGATATAATATTATACATATATAACATATGTATGACAATATAACACATCAGATTAAAAGTGCTTATACTTTAGACTTTGATTTGACCTTTATATCAAGTTGATTTGATACTGCACCTAAAAGTCACTAGTTTTTGCATAAGAACTTAACACTAATCAATCAAACTTGGTTAAATAAATATTTCATTTGCAGCATCGTGGCTCTAAGTTGAGATAAATGTCTTTACCCTTTGGCCTGCAATTATTTTTCATGAAAGAACCGTCGCTTCTTCTTTATCAATTTAGTAATTGACATGAAAAACCTAGGAAAACTTATGTATATGGAGGGCCAACTACATAGCGGTTAATTATGCGAGAAATGTTGATCTAAAATTCTGAACATTAGCACTCATCCCTGTGAGATACATGATATGAAGGGATAAAGATATGAGATACAAGACCTGTCATTTATAGGACCAATTATTATTAAAATGAATCATTTTAAAACATTTTTTTTCATAAAAGATGACAAATTTCAAATATGAAAAATTCTCAGGAATTTTTCGAATTTGAATGAATCAGGAATGAGGGAAGAATTCAACATCCGTTTCCGGTTTACAATCTTTCCTTGTGACTCTAAATTACTCTCATTAAACCAATGACTCTTACAACCAAATTGTTACGATTCATAACATCATACCATACTACGTCATTTTCATTTAGCAAATTAAACAAATTAAACAAATTGTACAAATAACACGTCCTATAGCACACACGTAGGTATTAGAAGTGGTATTCTATATTAGAATACTTATTTAAATATACTATACATAAACTGAATATTGAATCATGTTAAATATCTAAATAATTTTATAAATTTTATAATTAAATGTTTGTTTTTGTTTTAGCAAGTACAATTGGCAAACGGGACGCCAACTTTTGAAAAATGGTCACAAATGAGAGTTCCTATCTATATCAAATTCCGATATTTCAATATAACGAATCCTGAAGAATTTGCCAATGGTCAAAGTTTAAAACCAATTTTCAATGAACTTGGACCTTATGTGTTTAGGTGAGACAATAAAATGAATAATGAGAAAACTTGCTAATTAATAAAAGTTATTATTTATTTAAAATTCAATTCTTAATTTTAAAGGGAACGACGTGAGAAATTCAACATTACATTTATTGACGACGAATCTAAAGTGAAATACAGAGAAAGAATTTTTTACTATTTTGAACCGGATCTTTCTACTGGAAATCTTGACGATGAAATCACATTCCTTAACATTCCATATTATGTAATTAAATTACTTTAATTAATTAATTACATACTTAAATTATGAATTTTAAATGTTTTTATAAATATTTTATTAATTTTAATATTTTAGTCTGTAGCTTCCAAAGTAGCAGGGCTGTCATTTGGAGCACAATTAGTGGCCAAATCCAAAGTATCTGAATTCAATGAACAATTATTCATAAAGAGGAAAATGAGAGAAATTCTCTTTGAGGGTTACAAACAATACATGATAGAAGCGATAGAGAAACTCACAGGGAAAAAATCCCTTGTTAATGGAACATTTGGACTTTTCTTCCCGGTAAATTATTTTTTAATTGATATTTAAACAAAGTTCAAATAAGGATATAATACAGAGAAGTTAAATATTTAATTAAAACTAATTGTTCTTTAAATTAATTTAGAATTTGTGACAAATTAAATAAACTTTTTTAATGAAAATTGTAATTTATAGAAAAACGGTACGGATGGTGGAGAATTTGAAATTCACACTGGAAAATTAGGACACGAAAATTTTGGACAAATTGTGAGTTGGGAAGGAAAAACTGAATTGAACCATTGGCCAGTTGAAGGAGGTCCAGAAAATAATTATTGCAATCGAATTAATGGATCTGAAGGTATTTTTAATCTTTAATCGTTATTTTTAAATTTTTACTGTTATTTAAAAAAAACTTGGTGTATAGGAATTTACTATGTTGGTATTAAACTTTTAATAATTTTAAATAACTTAATATTAATTTTAATAGGATCTTTGTTCACGCCCTTTTTAAATAAGGATTCCATACTTCGGATCTTCAGTCCAGATCTTTGCCGATCCATCTATTTGACTTACCAAGAAGACATTGAGTATCTTGACATTCCTGGGATTCGTTTCTCCGTTCCTCAAACGCTCTTCCAAGATGGGAAGATCAACAGAGAAAATGCTTGTTTCTTATGTCAGAAAAATCAAGCTCAGTTGGAGGCGGCTGCAGCAGCTACAGAGCCCAGTGAATTCGATGACGATTTCTTCGGATCCAGTAAAGAAGAAATTAAAGAAGAACCCAAAGCGGTAGAAATTGAAGAAACCTGTGCACCTTCTGGAACGGTACCATTGGCAGCTTGTAGAGACGGTAAGAAAAATCAAAATATATTAAACCTGTAATTGATTATAATACAGATATACCTAACTGTACAATTATCTTTAGCGGTATGTAAAATATTTTTTATAAATTAAGCGTGATTTTTCAATCAGGTGCCCCTGTTGTGATGTCAAATGCTCATTTCCTCGACGGCCATGAAAATTTCCTTACAGACATTGAAGGAGTTTCTAAACCTAATAAAGAGACTCATCAAACATTTATTGACTTAGAACCCGTAATAAGTTCAAATTTAATTTTTCGAATAATTAATTTAAAATGGTAATCGTAAATTGTTAAATAATTTAATATTATATTTATTTCAGATGACTGGACTTATGCTCAGAATAGACAAACGTGTTCAAATAAACGTAGCTTTAAAAAAGAATAGACATTTTGATAATCTTAGATATCTCCCCGAGCTTATTTACCCGGTGCTTTGGTTAGAAGAGGTAAAGTTATAAATTCTCATAAATGCTGCATATAATTTTTTGCTTCATTTAATGCTGTCAAATTATGTCAATGCTAATCAAATTATAAATAAATAAATAATTATTTACTTATATTTATTTCTAGTCTGCGAGATTAGGTGAGGATACTGCTCAAAGGATCAAAAGTACTTTACTGTCAAAAAAGAAACAAGTTGAAATTTTACGATGGGCTGGAATTGGGATCGGAGTTCTATTGGCTCTTGCTGCTACAACCATCATCCTTGTTAGAGCAAGAAAAAAAATTTACCATGTGTAATAAAGAAAATACTCGATACAAAATATTTTGGAGTTTTTATTTAAATTCATTCTATTTGTTTTTCACATTTCATTTGATACATTTTCAATGGGTATAAACTATAAATTTTCCTATTTCATTTATATTAATTAACCTTATTAATATATTAATAATAATTATCATAATATCGACCATTGGGTTTTTAGGCAAGTATCATACATTAAATATTTTCATCACTAAAATCCTATTAGTCTATTTAATAGGAATAATTAACTATATCAATCATTAATTCATTATACCCATTGTATTTGTAAAATGGCAAAAAGTTCTTAAAACATTATATTACAATACAATATATCTCTTTTAATCCTTATAATCCCAAGTATTAAGGAATCTACTTGAATGTTTTAAAAGCCCAAGTAATTATACAGCTATAGGTCATATTTATACGTGTGTATACTTTTGCATACATAATCATTTAATCATAGACGACCTTCAACAAAAGCTATCCATTGCTGGTTAATTGAAACACCTGTATACATTAGTTAAGTTTTAAACACAGATTGGTAAATAGCACTAACGAATGTTAATGAAACAAATTGAGAGATCTTTTATACATATCTCATTTGGTTTGCTAAGCAGATTTGAACTAACATTTTAGCAATAAGTTGATCTCTCTCCTGAGCAGTATCAAACAGGTTCGTAAAATTTTAAAAGTTGAATATTCATCCTATCCTTAACTGGCTCAACTAAATGTAAGTTTATTTTCGAAATTTCTAAAACTCAATTAAATGTTCAATTATAATTATTATAATTTCATTTTTCTTATTTAATAGTTAAGCTTTGATTTTTTAAAAAATAAAGTATAAAATATAAACTTAACTATTATGGTAGACCCAGAATGAAGGAATATTTCCAATTATTGGAATGTGAAGAATCAGATATCCCAGCACTTAACATCCTCGTTAACTCCGCATATCGGGGTGATAGCGCAAAACAAGGTTGGACTAACGAAGCGAATATTGTCGGTGGCCGAAGAAGCAGCGATGAAACTCTTCGGGAAACAATCTTGGGCCCAAACTCTTACATATTGAAATATGTAGAAGTGGATGAAATCGTTGGGTGTGTGAGCCTTGAAATTCATGAGGATTCGGCCCATCTCGGCCTCATGACCGTCAACCCACAAAGACAAGGTCAAGGACTTGGGAAGAAAATTTTGAATCAAGCTGAAGAATTTGTAAAATCCAAAGGATTGTCCACAGTTACGATTTCAGTAATTTCTCTTCGCTCTGAATTGAGCGATTGGTATATGCGGAGAGGTTTTGAACCCACTGGGAAAAATTACCGTTTTAATTGCCCTTCTGGCCTTGGATTCCCACTTGTGGAGAATTTAGTTCTTAATGTTTACAAAAAGGATTTAGCAAAAGACAGCCAAAACCGTGATTAATAAAAATGTAAAGCCATGAATTATAATTATGCAATTATATGATTTTAAATAATGTTCAAATTCCTATTCACCAAATATAATTAACCTAATATTACACATTGAATTTTAAATTCTGAAAGATTGGTATTCATCTTCGTTCTTCACATGTTAAAATAATAAAATGAGAAATAAAAAGCTTTGAAAAATTTATTTTATTTGCAAAGTTCATCATTTAGTACAACTTTTGAGAAATGATAACTGATTGAACCATCTGAATGGCTTTGAACGACTCTGGCGGGAAGAGAATATTTTTAAGAACATCGTTGATGATGTTCTTAATGGTTCCCTCAAGAATCCAAACAACCAAAGGTTTAACAACATTTCCGATAACGTCGACCATCTAAAAAAATTAATGTTAAATATTTAATTTATAGATGAATTATTTACAGTTTAATTTTTTGTACGTTCTTTCTTTCTGTTGATTAAATCATATTTCATATGAGATAAAATGTTTAAAAAATCATACAATTTCAGCCAAGAAGTTCAGAATGGCTCCAAGTCCTTTGATATCCACGGTGAGGAATCCCGTGTCCTTAACGTCGAATTTGTCAAGTTGAACTTCCATGTTTGCTTTAACTCGGAGAACCATGAGGACTTTCACTCTTGTGAGTTTTCCTGTCACGGTCAAATGTGGTCCAAGATCCATAAAAGTGACATGACCTGAGTAACCCAGTTTAGCGTCTGTCACTCCCAATTCAGCCGTTACGATGATATCTTCATTAGGCTATATGAATAACAATCGTTCATTGTATTATCATAATTTATCATCAATTTTAAACTTTCAACGCTTCATTTAAACATTAAGTATTATGGCTAATACAAAAAATATTTTACATCAATTGCGAGATCAGCAATACCGGTTCTCCTAATAGTTTCAACTCCTTGAAGGAATCCTTTATAAAGTGAGAATTCGCCTCTCCATGTAATTCCCAAAATCTTCTTCTCAAATCCGTGAGTGGTATTTGGAAGGGAAATTCTGTCAAGTCCCAATTTAATCATTTCAATTCTCAAGTTATCAAGAAGGATGTCGACAAATTCAGATGCATCTGCAAGAACTTCATCAGCCATTTCTTGTACATTCATTTTCTATACAATAAGTTTTATTAGAAACAAAAAATATTTAACCATATTTACATAAACGAACGGGTTACATTCGATCAGTTTTGGTCAGAAATTATTAAATACGTTTAAATGTTCTAAAAATGAGTTACCTCAATAATGCCCTTAATTGGAGCAATTGGCTCAATTGAGGCAGAATATCCAAGAGCCAAAAGGCCCAAAAAACACATAAAAATTTTCATTTTGGTGACAATTCAGATGAACTTTTCAGAATTTCTTACTCTTTGTAACTCTCCTTTTATATTTTTCCCACAAAGTTATCTACGTTTTCTGTAGTATAATTGTTGGGTAATGGGCGATACTTATTGACAATGAGTTGAGTTGAAATAAACAATGAGATACACCAATATTAATCTCTTGACTCTCCAATAATTTCTGCGTAGTGTGGGCAATTTGTTTATTTAAAGAACCCTATCATCCTGATTGCCAATAAATATTTAAATATATAATGCGCTTAAAATTATTCATTGACTGATATAGCATACAGGTGGTACATTTGGTATAACATTTGGTAGATGAAAACGTGCTTCTTTGTTGGGATGATAAAATACTTGAAATTTTAATCGTTGAATTGACATTTGGGGATTTTCTCATCGCTTTAAATTGACATTTCAAGTATTAACAAAATGTTGAAAACGTCAATGGACAATTAAGTAAATACCATACATAGTTTACAAGTTTGCACGTAAAATATATTATTAATTATTATGTACGTTTATGTACTATATTTTTAGTATTTGATAGGTACACTCTTACTTTTAGTGTTAGTTAGTATAATTTTAACAATTCATACAATATAAGAGCTTCGCACAAGAAAAAATCATTCAAATCTATAATTTTAAATGTGGAAGTCTTTGTTTTGACATTTGTATTCACCTTAAAAGAGAGGAAGTCGATAAAGCTTAAAAACCGGCCTGGTTTTAACTAATGATAATGATTAAACAGGAATGGCACGAATAAAGCTTTTCAATTTTTTATGTTATTCTCAAATCCATTATTAAGATTCTATAAGTTTCATATTGACGATATGCCTGACTCGTTAAAAAATTCAATCAGTAAGGGCGTCAATACATGCATGGTACATAGACAATATATATACTAAAAGATACATAAATATGTATGACAATTAAATGGTTCAAATTATTTTTAAAAAAACCGTGCACAGTTGACTACATCCTTAGTTTGGTTAGGTAATAATTAAGCCTCCGCGTAGATATCTATATCTATAGATTGAATCTATAGATTAGATATTTTGTAGATTAGATCGATCTCAAATCTATAGATGTAGATTGAGATTTAGATTGAGTGGTTTGGCCGTAGATCGAGATTCAATATTTTGAATCGCCGTAGATTCAATAATTTCATTGACAATTTTATCTGTAGTACCTACTGAATTGCTCTTATCCGCGCTCCATCTTCAGAATCGTCTGAAGAATGAGTGATGTTTCCATTGATTTCCCCAATTATTGGAACAACTAATGCTTTATTGATTTCGACATCTTCATTTTCTAAAACAAAATCGATTATCTCGGGATTGAAAACGCCTGAATTTTGTTCAAATTGATTTGGAATTTCCATAGCAGCAATGGGTTCAAATTCTTGTTCTTGTACATGAATTGGAATTGGCAATTCGTCGGGTTCATGACCTGGTTGAAAAACTTCTTGAGCATCATTCCTAAATATTATTCAAATAAAATATTACTTAATATCCACATGATGCATTTCAGTCATTTCACTTAATTGTATGTATTGTATGCGTTTAGAGTGTGCGGCCGCACAGGGCCTCAAAAGATTTTATATCTTTTATTTTAATTTTGACTGCCTTGTATTTTATAATCAAAAATAGTTTATATGTTAAATTTCGACAATTATTTATTTAAAAAAGTTTTAAAATTGGGCTTTAAAGGTTGTTCTTATTAACGTATCTTTCCATGATATGAAATGAATCATCGAAATGTGCTCATGCTCATACTATTATTTGGGGCATAGTAATAGGAAAAGACAAAATATTAATTATGATTAAATGAGCTATTTTTAAGGGACCTCAAAAATCTCAAAATCTTAAATATTCTCAAAATTTTCAAAATTACATCAAAATCCCCAAAATAACTTCAAAATCTTCAAAAACCTAAAAATCCACAAAATATTATATTAAAAATGATGAAATGACCTATAACTTTATTCACTCGGTTTAAGGCACGCACATGGCATCAAATCTTAGTACTTTCATGCAAAGGCCCTGTGTATGCAAATAAAGGTATGTTAATAATAGTTTTGTAAATTATAAAAAGCAGCATTCCCTATAAGAACATTCTATTAAGGTGAGCTTACACATTTAAAACATAAAATTGTAATAACTAATAGGTAAATAAATACATTAATAAATATTAAAAAAACTACAGATTGTTTTTACATAATTAGTAATTATATCAGAATTTACAAGTAGTGAAAAATGAATTTGATTCTTACTGTTGATGTCTAAGTCTTTCTTCTTCTTCTTGCTCTTGATATTTAGCTAATTTCCTCCTCAGTTCTAAAATTTCCTCATTCAAAGTTTCATTCTTTCTCTTCTCGATGGAACATTCTCTCTCCAGAGCAGCAATTTTCCTTTAAAAATGATATCATAATTAACAGAATATTCGTGATTAGAATTGCAGAGTATCTATTTGCACAAGTTAAGAATGATATTTCATTATCAAGGCATACTATTTCTCAAATCAGA
This sequence comes from Neelides folsomi, assembly GCA_034687125.1. Lineage (NCBI taxonomy): Eukaryota > Metazoa > Arthropoda > Collembola > Neelipleona > Neelidae > Neelides > Neelides folsomi. The sequence goes on along the minus strand of JAQGBZ010000213.1, from coordinate 12,050 downwards.
GATTATTATTTTCCTTTGTTCAAATTAATTATTTACAATTCAGTTATTGGTTATGCGTTGCTTTTTTTATAACTATTTAAAATATTGAAATATTTTAGGATGTTTTTTAAACATTTTATTCGAAGTCGCTGTGGATGTAGAGGTTGATGATGACGATGAGGTTCCTGGAATTGGTTCAGGGTTTGGTTCAGGTTCAACGCGTTTTGTTCCAAAAGATTCATTTGGGGATATTGATGTACTTTTTCACTATCAGAGTAATGATCACTATCACTATTGTTACTGCTGCTCGTTTCAGCCATTATTGGCTTAATTATTAAAGTACTTTAAAATGCTAGCAATGAATTTTATTAATTGTACACAATGATTTGAGTAAAGTTTGAAAGGAATAAAGTTTTCCTTAACTTATTATAAATACTAAATTAAATCTACATTTTCATTTTCAATATCAAAATACCGCATCGAAGTTGTTCAATTTGTAACAACAGGATTTCATCCCAGATTCTAATAAGAAGAATCAACAACACCAATTACGAAGACATTTGTAAATACAAAAGTATTCATTCTAAAAGAATTGACCGAAAGAGAGAATTGTGTGGGAAATGTCAAGTTTTTTTTGCGTTTACTCTCAAGAGATTTCTTTCCACGGATAAACCCCATTCACTTCTTTTAAACATGGGACCTTTGGGTAATTTAACATTAATAAAATATAAATGATTTTTAATTAGAAAATAAAATTCCTAAACGATAATTTTATTATATTTTGATGTGATTGTAATAAATTATAATATGATTTATTTGTTATTTAAAGGTCCCAATTGGAATTATTCATTGAAGGGAGCCAATCTTCAGAAAATCAATAGTGCAAGGAAGAAGAAAACAGTAATTATTTTTATTTCAATTTTTTATTTCAATTTTCATTATTTATTCAAAACGATTATTTAAAAGAACAAACACCAGTAGAAGTCGAGAATTTGGACATTCAGGAAAAAGAAAAAAGCGAGAATCGAGTTCGAATTAAGCTTTCCATTATTCTTCCTTCTCTTGAACACATCTTTATTAAATTTTTTCATAAACTAAGCGACTCCATGAATTGGAATGACTTACTCGAAAAAAACAATGTAAGATTTTATAAATATTTTAATATGAGTTATATGGTAGATTATATTTAAATTAATTGTATATCAATGTTGTGATTTATCATTTATCACTTTTTTCTATTTAAGATATTTTTGAACAAGAAAGGATTAATGATTCGGTCAAAGAAATTGGAAGCTCCACTTCATGAAAGGATTAGCGTTTTGGTAGAAAAGATCAAATCAAGAGAATTTGTCAGAGTAAGGATTGAAGCTGCAAAAGAAATTGACGACTAGGAATTTGAATCTCTTGATAAATTTAATCATTTTAAATTATTTTGATATCTTATATATTTTCAACATCAAAAGATTCTAGTATAAATAGTTATGATAATGCCATCAAAAAATGGAAAATATTTAATTTATTTAATATTTATAGATTTATAGCCAATATTGCATTGAAGATTATTCTCGTTATAAATAAAAATGTTCTGGATAAGATGAAGTGTTATTTAAAACGCATAATCATGTATAAGATAACATTAAAATAGCAAATTTTAACACTATTGTATACTTACATGATTCAGAACAATCAACACTTGATTAATTACATGGTTTAATTAATATAATCACTTTTAAATTAATTTTTATATCAATTGCTTAATAATTAAAAGATTAATACAATGCTACCAATACCAATGATTGGCATGAAACATAAATTAAAATTTCTATTCTTGGTTAACACGACTTGATTAGCTATAAGTATATCATATGGTTTGTCGTGTTACATATATTAAATCATTATCTTTGGAATTCATGTTATTGAATATAGATTAGTACAATTGAATTCATATAATCGAATCAGATAAGTTTATCTAATTTTTGAGTCCACTCCTCTATTATGAAGAAAAAAATCAAAACTTATATAATTGGATATATAATTTTAACTGTTCATTTTATAATCAATTTAGTCAACGATTAACAAAATCCAAATGAAGAGTGAAAAAATTATCTTTGTTTTTGTAATTTATGGAAGTTTCCTCCAAGAAACTTTTGCCCAAGAATGGCGTCAAGAAATTCTTGGAGGAGGAAAATTCATTTTAAGGTGGATTTACAAACCTACTGAAGAAACGGTGGAATTTGAAGCTATTGGGCAAACAACCGGATATGTTGGATTCGGACTCTCAAGGAACGGTGGAATGGATTCGGCAGATATATTTATTGCGGGAGTCAGAAATGATCAACCGTATCATAATGTAAGATTTTTTTTAAATATATAAAACTTACCTAATAATAATAAATTATAATGTGTTAATTTTTTTAAAATTCGCTTTTATTTTTTTAAAATTCGCTTTTAAATTATAATTTTTATAATAGAGTTATCGCGGATTTGCAAACCCGAATTTTGTAACTCCCGATACCGAGTCTCCAGATTGGGATTTTATTTCAGCCGCCGAAAAAGAAGGAATTACTACAATTAAATTCTCTAGAATCTTGAACACTTGTGATGACAAAGATATTGTAATCAATGTAAGGATACGAAATATTTAAACACTTGCACAAATTGTTCATTTTATCGTCTTTTTGCATATAAGAAAAAGATTCATTTCCTTTTATATTTTAAGATAAACATGTTAAAAGTAGTTATTTATAATAGCCTGGAACTATCAAAGTCATTTGGGCCCTTGGTAGTAGCGACGCTGTCGCGCAGCACAGCGGAACCAACAGAGGAACTCAAAGTCTCAATTTGTTGGATGCTAAAACCCCTGAAATTGACTTTTCAGTGTAAAAATATAAAATTTTAACTTGGTTTTTTAATATTTTTAAATCAACAGTAAGATCGATCTGAAGAATAATAATTTTTAAATATTTCTTTATTTCAGACTTCAAAACTTTACATTTATTACGAAGGAAGTTTTGCTTAAACAAGATACAATTTACTGGTGCAGCATTCATAAAGCTCCTTCGTTTGGTGGATTCGTTCACGTTGTTGCTGTAATAATTCAATTATTAATTTATTTTATGTTGCTTTTAAATGACTTCTTTATGAAATTGGTTAAATGAGTAGTTTCTAATAATAGCATTAGCTTAAAGATAAGCTACCATAATATATTAGGTAACTAGTATTATTGTAGAGTACTGATAAACTATTTCACAATATTTATATAATGCACAATAAATCCAACATTAATCTCAAATGGGCAAATGTATAATAAGTACATAAGTGATATAATTTATATTTACATAATTGTAATAATGTTTAATAATCATTATTCAAAATTTAGTTTGAACCAATTGTGATCACTCCGGAATCAATCAAGCACTCACATCATTTCACCATTTTCAAATGCACAGCCCCTGAGGATGAAGCTGACCCTGATGCTTTCTTTCAACGTTATATTGATTTAGGAGGAGGTGAATGTTATTTGCCACCTGAAGAAGAAAAAGTTCCTTATAGTCGATGCTCAACTTATTTTTACGATTGGTCTATTGGAGGACGAGTAATTCAATTTATTTAAATCTCTTTTAAATTAAATTTTAGATTTTTCCAAACGACAAAATTAAGTTTCTTAATATGTTTATGTTTTATAATAAGAATTTCTGTGATTTATTAGACTCTAGTCTTTCCAGACTATGTTGGTTTACCATTAGGGGAAACTGACCAGAATGAATATTACATGTATGAAATTCATTGGGATAATCCTGATGAGTTTGACAATGTTACAGTCGAAACTGGAGTTAGGATGTACTATACTAATCAAAAAAGGTATTATTTACTTTAATATAATAATTATTGTAGATAATTGATATTGTTAATATGCCCGTATTTGTCATTAAAGTATTTATATTGAAACATTTATGATCTGATAGGGAATTTGATGCAGAGCTTCTCGTAATTAATCATAAAATTCAACCATCTTTAATTATTCCACCAAATTCCGTGGATCATGTCACAACTGGCCATTGCAGTCCAGCCTGTACAAGACAAAATCTTGACGAAGAAGTCAAAATCTTCAATTTGATGCTCCACGCACATACTTCAGCAAAGAAGATTAAAGTTAGACATTTTAGAGAAAACGAAGAACTTGAATGGCTCGGTATAAAATAACTTAAAGATTGATTCAATATTTAATGAACAGAGTTGATTATTTAAAAACTTTATTGTATTCTAGCATACGACGAGTTTTATGATTTCAACTATCAGGAAAATCGACCGCTGTTAGAAGAAGTGATTGAAAAATTAACATTTTATTTAAATAATTTTTATTTCATTTTCTTAATTAATTTTTGATTATGAATTATGATTTTAGAAAATTCTAAAACCTGGAGATCAACTCACGATTGAATGCACTTATGATAATACTTGGATCCCAAATAAAACAGTAATTGCCGGCTATAGTACAAGAGAAGAAATGTGCGAGAGTTACATTTATTATTATCCAAGACAAAAGTTAAGCACTTGTTTGTCGTTCTATCCAAATGAAGCTATTTATGAGCGATTCGGAGTTAAAGACTATCATCAGTAAGTTACGTATTTGTATTTGCAATTTTTTTAATTATAGTATTTGTACAGATTTGCAACATTCAAAGTTCTATCTAAATTCATATTAAAATTTTGTTTTCTTTTTGAATAGAAAATATGGCCAAATTGATCCAATAGTTGACTTACCTGAAGAGTACGAAGGAATGCCTCTTACCCAAGTAATTACAGAATCAAAAGTTTGGAATGACCAAAATCGCAAGGAGTTGGAAAACGAGATGAGATTTGGCATTATTAACAAACATTGGGATTCTTGTGGGAAATACTCGAGACGGATTGATACAGATGTATATGATATGACAATCGGATATCCAGATGTTAAAGACTATGTTCCACCAAATGTTTGCGAATCAAGGGAGAATACTCGTGATACGACAGAATCTACGACAGAATCTACAACAGAATCTTCAGCGTTCACAAATCAAATTTCAATTTTCCTTATCATATTTGTTAAAATTATTCAACTTGTTTAGAAGTATGACCGATCAATGACTAAAAAATATTGTAATAATAATGTTTGAAAATTTTAGTTTATTTTATTGAACATTTAATGAGGTTTTATAAACGTTTCATAATTACATTATGTCATAATATCTGAACCACTTGAGTCGAGTACATAATATAATATAATTAGAATAACTTTTAATTGTGGTTTCATAAATAAAGTTTACATTTGTAATTAACTTTCATTTTAAGGTTTTAATATTATCTTATTTTACAATTTTTGTTTCAATTTGCAATGCAATAAATAATCAAAAATAAACGTTCGCCCGTACCCACAAAAAATTCGAGCTTTTTGCATACTATATTTCGCTATTTTTTATAATCTTTCGCAAGGATTTGGCTTTATGGCTCCTTTTAAGATTTTCGTCATCGTCACTTCACTTCTCACTTCGTCACTTCTCACTCATTCGCTTTTAGCTCTTTGTCAATTTCATTGTCAGTTTGTCAGTGATTTGTCTTCAACGTAACTTTTCGCCTTTTCGGGCTTCTACAGTCTTCGACTCTTCTAATTCTTTTTTTGCACAATTCAGTCGGTGTTTTTTTGAACTTCGGTGATTTGGCCATTCGGCATATTATCTTAATGATAATTTGATAATAGTTAATTCCAGTTAATTCATTCTCAATTGACAGTCATTTAAATTCAAAACATGGAACGGGCTTGTAAGTTAAATTCTAATTACATTGCAAATAAGTGCTATTATACTCTACTTTTCTTATTTGTACATATTTTGTAATGAATTTATGAATTTAGATACATCAATTGGTAGAGGTTCAAGACCTTTCATGAAACTCAATTTAGATGCAAAATTGTCCGAAACGAGTGAATCAAATGAAGAGAAGAAAGAACAAGAAAAGCAAACGACATTTGAAGACATCAACGATACGTAATTTGGCTTATTTATGTTTGATCAAATGGGCATTTGAAAAAATAATGCTCATGTAATAATTTAACTTTAAATATGAATTGGTTGTATTTTGTATTGTTTCAGTTATGGAATGACTTCAAAGCACGAAGATTACTTCAAACAACTAAATATTGCCGTGAAAGATCCGAAAGCTTACATTGGAACCAAAGGAAAAGTGTAAGCCCCAATTTATCATTTTTATAAGAAATTCAATATTTTACCAACGTGTTTATTATTGAAAGCATAAAATAAAGTTGTTTAATATTTGATAATTAATATATATATATTCTATTAAAAGTGTCCAACTGGAATCAAACTTCATTAAAATCAAATTGGAATCAAACAAGAAGATATTCGAATATCACATTACATTCAAACCCTCTTTGTTGGATTGTAAAATTCAACACAAATGTTTCAAGCAGTTCGAATCTGTTTTAGGAAAAGTTCGTGCTTTCAACAACTTGAAACTTTATCTACCAAAATTACTCGAAGAAAAGGTATTTAATTGATATATTTTATCATTCTTTTAAATAGCAAAGTTAGTAAATATTAAACACAAATTATTAAATTCCTAACTAATGCAGATTTTTATCCTTAAAGGTGACAACTTTAATTGGAGTTAATCCGTGCAATTTGAAAGAAGAAGTTTCATTGGTTATAAATTTCCTCAGAGAAGTTGAAGTTAAAGATCGAGTTCGTTTCTTTAATGATTTATTCGAAAGAGTTAAAGATGAGCTCAAGTTGGTCAAAATCGGCCCAAATCATTACGATATTTTAAATGCTCATAAAATCAAAGATGAAAGGTAATTCAGAAATCTTTATTCAAATTAATATTCAAATTAATATTAATTGAATTGAAACTAAGGCTTTGTTTAAAGAGTTGAGATTTGGCCCGGGATTTCAACTAACGTTCAAGTTTACGACGATGGACTTTTACTTTGCCTTGAAGTGACATCAAAAGTTTTCAGAACAGACAACGTGCTTCAAATTTTGTAATCTCACACAAACATATTTCATTTCATTTCACTGGATTAGATTTATTTATTCTTTTCAATTTTATCATTTTAACTGAATAAAGACGGGATTACAAGGCTGCTTTTGGAAATGAATATAAAGAAAAATTCGAACAACTCATCATTGGGACTTATGTGATTACACAACATAATTGTGTCTATTACCGTGTTGATGATATTTCTTGGTTAATGACTCCTAATACGATTTTTACGAGAAACGGAAAAGAAGTAAAATATCATTAAATTAAAAATACTTTTGATATTATTTAAATACAAATTTTAATACAAATAGTTAAACCAATCAGTTTTAATTTTAAACTTTAAAATGATTAAAAATAATAAGATTGAGTAATAGATTTAAAATATTTTAATGAATAATAATTTTATTTCCTTTTAGATGTCGTATAAAGAATTTTATAAAGAAAATTATAATATTGAAATTTCCACTGATAACCAGCCGTTATTGATAAGTCTTGGGAATAAAAAGCCAAGAGCAAAAGATTCAGTAAGGAAATTATGCATTGACCACTTATTGAAGAAACTACCGAATTCTTTATAGACAAATTAATAACGATTTTTTCAATATTCGGTCATAGGACTCTCCCATGCAAGTTCTTGCAATGATTCCAGAAATCTGCATTTTGTCCGGTCTTTTAGAAGAAGAAATGAGCAATGAAAATATTCAGAAAGCCATCCGTCGTTTCAAATACATTTCACCGACTTCGAGTCAATTGAGCGTCCATCGATTTATTGAACAAATAAACGGTTTAAGATATTTTTAAATTATTTATGATTTTACTTTTATATAATTACTTGTAATCTAACTTTTTGCTAATTTTAGTTAGTTAATAATGCTTATATTCATTTTTATAACATAAAGGTAATCCAGACGTTAAAGAAATATTGAGTTCTTGGGGTTTGGAACTTGAAAATAAGGCACTTGAATGTAAAGGACGAATTATCGAACCGCCCGAGATTTCGATTAATAATCGAAAATTGTTAGAAAATCCAGGGCATGACTTTACAAAAGAAAGCAATTCTAATTCTTGCCTTGAACCTGTAAGTTCATTTTGACAAATTTGCTATTTAGCTTTTTAAGAATTTATTTACATCACAAATTATCTTTTAATTAACATCATCTTTAAGCGGCTTATCATTTATGATTTATCCAGGTTGAGATTCAACGATGGCAAGTCTATTGCACCAAATATGATTTGGAGAGAGTGAAAAGAATGCTGGACATGTACAAATCTGTTGCTGGCCCTTTGGGGATTATAATTCGGTCGAAAGCTGAAATAATTCTTGTTCCACACCCAGCAAGAAAACTATCAATAAAAGACTTTGTTTCACAAATTAAGAAATACGCTGATCCACTCGAGGTAAATAATAATTCAAGAAATCATAATTTCATATTAGCATTTGATTTTAAAATGTTTACAAAATTTTTAAATGCATGTTATGTATAACAATTTCAGATTCAGTTTATTATTTGTGTCGCTCCTGGCCCGGGTGCACGAGACGATTTATATGCCGCTATCAAAAGACTTACAGTCTGTGAACTTGGAATTCCTTCACAAATCATTCAAATGAAAACGATTTTGGACGAAAAGAAACTTCGCCCCGTTATTCAAAAATTGGCTTTGCAAATTAATTGTAAACTTGGTGGAGCAATTTGGAAACTTCATGTTTCAACGGTTGATATTATTTCCATTTACCATTTACTTACGATTAGTATTTCCTATTTAATATTAATAGGATTTAAAATATAATTGACATTATTTAAGAATTTGATTTGTCTTTAGGGTGAAAAATATCTTTTCATTGGATTTGATGTGAATCACGATCCCAAACAGCAACGAGCGTCCGTTTTGGCAATTGTCGGAGCTCTTAATAGTGAAAACACTCGTTTCTTCTCAAAAGTCGCGTTCCAAAGACCTCATATGGAAATGGGAGAAACGATTAAGAGTCTTTACATTCTCATCTTAAAAGCTTATTACGAAGTGTGGTCGATATTATTACGTGAATTCAATAACTGGATTATCAATCAAATGTTCAATGCAATGATATTTTTTAATTGGATTTTAAAATGTCTTGTAGGAAAATGGTTGTTGGCCTGATCGAATAATGGTTTATCGAGATGGAATTGGAACAAGGCAATTTCAAATGGCTCTGGACATTGAAATCCCACAAGTAGAAGCTGCTTGTTTAGACGTTGGAATGGAAAAAGCTCCGTCTATTTCTTTTCTCATTGTGCAAAAGAGAATTGTTGAAAGATTTTTCATCCACACAGTTAGTTTACTTTTGATCGACAAAAAATTCGATTTATTAATAATTTTATAGATAAACGAGCAATTGGCCGTTTAATGTTTTTATTGTTTAATAAAATTAGTACATTGATAATTGGCTAATTTCTATTATGTAATATTTTTAGACCGACTCGAAATACGGAAATCCCGAATCTGGTACAATTGTTGATCACACAATTACAAGAAAAGGACTCTACGATTTCTTTCTCCTCTCGCAAAAATATGGAGCAGATGTGAGAATATTAATATTTATTTACTTTAATATCAAAAAGAAATGTGTAAAGCTAATTCTTTTAGTAAAGCTCTATCATTAATTTGATAATAATTATTTAATTTAGTCAGCGTCAGTTCCAACTCATTACGTCGTTCTGCACGACACTTCTGGTTTTAGCCCAGACATGATGCAGAAATTCACTTATTCCTTAACCTTCATGTATTACAATTGGTCTGGACCTGTGAGAGTTCCTGCTGTTTCACAGGTTGGTAAAATTTATTTTAATCACAAAAATTGTAATTTTATGTTACTTTTACAAAAATGTTTATAAAGTATCAATTGTTAATAATCTGGTTAATGAAAATGTTATTATTTAAAAATTTCTTTATTTTAGTATGCTCACAAGTTGGCGTATTTAACTGGACAATATCTTTTAGAAGAACCATTGAGCCAACTTGAGAAGACTCTTTTTTATATTTAACAGAAGATTTTGACAAGTTAAGTTTTAATTGAATTGTTAATAGTTGAAAATAATTGTTGGATCTTTAGTATAATAATTATGTATCTAATATTTTGAAATCATGTTATGACATCTGGAAACATATGAGGGTTTGATATCATTGATGTTTGGAGTTCCTATAATAGAAAGAAATTATTTAAAATTAATATTACATAAAAATTATCTTAAATTATTATAGAGTATAAAAGTTGTTTAAAAGTGATTGGTTTTACCTGAGAGTGCCATTGAGCTGTCAAGTTCATCTCTGTAAATTTTAAGAACCTTCTCAGCTCCATCAAATCCATCCAGTGTCAACCCCCATAGAAAAGGACGTCCAACAAATACCTTTAATTATATTAGTGGTTAATGCAGATTTTAGCATAAAATTAATTTTTTATTTGTGAACAATCAATCTACAAAGATCTTCTGTATGATGTAATTGTTAATAAATTACCATTTTTGCTCCAAGAGCTAAAGCTTTGTAAACATCGGTTCCATTCCTCACCCCTCCATCAACGTAAATTTCACATTTGTTTCCAACAGCGTCAACCACTTCCTTTAAAGCTTCCAACTACGTAACGTTTAATATTCAATTACAAATAACAATATTTTAATTATTGTAAATTGTAAATAAATCTTTTACAGACTGAAGGCAAAACAGTATCAAGCTGCCGCCCACCGTGATTAGATACAAAAATTCCATCAACTTTGTATTTCAAGCAAAGTTCTGCATCTTCCCTTGTCAAAATTCCTTTTAAGATCACAGGCAATTTTGATATTCTAAACAATTTAAATCCAATTAATACATCAGTTAACACAGAGCACAATTGTGACAAGATATTTTGTCCTTACTTCCTAATCCAAGCAATGTCTTCCCAATTGAGGCTTGGATCAATGTAACTTGGGAAAAACTGAATAAATTCAGATGCATCAACATCTTGGAAATTCCCGAGGCTGAATAAAGTATAAATAAGTATAATTAATACAAAAAAAGTATTGTTACAAAATTATTAGTATCTTTAATATTTTTTCTTACTTTAAATGTTTGGGCAATTTAAATTTATTTCTAATGTTGACTCTTCTTTTCCCCAAAAGTGGAGCGTCTACAGTAAGAACCAGCGCTTCAAATCCACACTTTTCAACGCGTTTAATAATATCTTCGTTCAATTTCCTATATCATGGCATATTTTAACTTAATATTAAAAAATTCGAATGTAGGATAGTTTAAGTAAATAATAAATATTGTATGTATTAGGTATGTACAGGTAGAATATCAAATGCATTCTTAATCTATAAAGTAAAGATTCAAAGTAATTCATCCAAAGACCTGTTTTTAAAAACGTAAAGTTGAAACCATTTTCGACATGTTGGAGCCGCAGCGGCGACTTCTTCAACAGAACAATTTGACATTGAACTTAAAATGAAAATTGTTCCTGCATTCTCGGCAGCTTCACATGAAATACAGAAAAGATGAAAGGAATAAGAAAGTGCAAATTATATTATGCAAATATATGCATACCTAATTTACCTCTAATACATTTAATTTATCAAATACAATAAGCATTCCCTTTGGGTAAAAAGCAAATATAATAAAAATAAATAAACTTATATTACCTTACTGAAAAATAGAAAATGATTAAAACGAATACCTTTTACCAGAGCCAATTCTCCTTCAGGATGAGCAAGTTTTTGGAGTGCCATAGGAGAAATTCCTATTGGGAGATTTACACTTTTCTCCAACACGCTGGTTGAAAGATTTCGTTTGGAAACGTCTACGAGCATTCTCGGACGAATGATCCACCTGTTGCAATATTTTAAGTTATTAATTTATGATTTTTATGTATACCGTTATTGTTCGAATAAGAGCCTCTGTTCGAATAATAGCCCTGCTCGAATAAGAGCCCCCCCTCGAAACCTAATTTTTTAATAAGAGCCTAGGCTCTATTAAGAGCCCCCTATCCCGCGCACATAATAGCGTTCTGTCAAAAGTCAATA
>JAQGBZ010000212.1:0-109142 GCA_034687125.1 Neelides folsomi | reverse complement strand
TTTGTGTTACAATGTGTATCAAGTATTAAATATTACACTTATAAAATCTTGTTGGTAAATCTTTGATAATAATAAAGCTATTTAAAGTTGAATTTTAGAAAAACTCTTGTATGAACAATATGGAACACGGCTGTATAGGGCTCATTTCACATGAGCGAAATTCTTATTAGTGGAGTTATAAATGCGAAATAATTTCAAAGATTGAAAATTTATCTTGAATTGGTTGGATTAAATACAGGACCATGGGCTCTCTAATGTTTCGCAAAGCTTTGGATTTTCAGGGAATCAGAGATTGACTTTCCATTTGGAGACTCTTTTACCTCGCATTTGACATTTCCCATTTCTAAGAATCAGAAGTTGGCTGTAATCCGAAATTGGATTACAGTTCACACTGTGGCGAGAGTGGGGCTCAATGCTTATTTTGCACATCTTTGGTTCTTCAATATTTTTATTCTTTTTACTCTATCCCCTCTCGTCTTTCGCTCTCGAGTGGTACTTGATGAAATGATGAATGAGACTCAACTGGCGCTCATCCAATTCCCATCCAATTTATTCATAATATGAATTCCGAAAGTGTGTAAAGTAAGCCAGGAGAAATCCTATGGCTCAGCAGCATTGAAGAGTTAAAAGTTTTCTGAACAATGGATTTCTCCCTGACTTTTTATTTATTTATTGATTCGGGGTCTTCGTATATAAATCATTCCTTTTTCCTTACTGCTTTCTCTCCCTTTTGCTTCTTCTTCTCTTGGTCCAACTTTCTCTCCTCTTCCTGTTGATCTCTTCTATTCATTCACCCTTATCAGAAGGAAAAAAAATGTTCACAAGTTTTATCTCTTATCTTATTAGCTAAATTTGAAAGGGTCGGAATCCAGATTCAACCCTTGGAATCAATTGTATGATTTTTCTATAAATCCAAAAAAGTATTTGACAATGAAATGTTTCTTCGAATTTGGAAGATTTTCCAATAGCACTTTGTTACCTTCAGGTAGAAGCATTTAACTAATATACAGATTATACCAACTTCTCTTAAATATAGGAGTAATTAAAATGAGTTAGTAACTTTGAAAATTTCTCAAATAAACAAAAACTTTTAATTCTTTAAATAAAAAACCTAATTCTTGGTATTCCTGCAATGTTCTCTAAAGTTGAAAAGATTTGAATTTCATTGAATTTCATTTTTCGAAAATTCATTTTTTGTTTATTTGAGAAATTTCCTAAGTTACTAACTCATTTTCATTACTCCTATATTTAAGAGAAGTTGGTATAATCTGTAATTACAAGAAAATAGATTATTTCTTGACTTATTATTAATTTCATGTATGACATTTTGAACAACATTATTTTATAATCCAAATCTCTGCAAAAAATGAAAAGAGTATTAAGTTTGATAAAGAATGTTTAAAAATGAAATGTAAATACACTATTAAAATATTTAATGCAATATGTAAATTTTGATGGTAAATGTTTGAGTATTTTGTCTGGCTTAAATATTACAAATGAGTTTGGACCTTCGGTCTTGTATCTGAAAAGGAAAATTTGCTTAACTCAAAAATTCCTGAATTGACTTCTCTCGTCGAGTTTAAGTTGAACCATTAGCATAGGATTAAAGAGAGGTTTCCTCTGGATTCCCAACTGCATAAATAAATATGGAAATAGGAATCCGGTGAGTAAACGCTCCTCTTCTTTACTCTTTTATGAATTTTAATGCCGAGTGAAGTCCCTTTGGGGAGGCTCAGAGTAATACATGGCACTTTCATACATACACTCTCTTATAACTTGTAGTTTATTTCTCAAGAGACATCGGCAGGAGCTACATTTTATTTTCTAATACAGCATAAATAAACCTAGTCACGAGGAGCGAAATTGAGTATTTTAAATTGCATTTGTCAGGGATTTTAGTCCAACTAACGTATAGTATGTAGAATACTTTGAATTTAAAAATGGCTTCATTTCAATTTGAAACTTTGTAAAACATCAACATTGAACACCATACATGTTAAATAGAACTTTTCTCCAACCACAATTTAATTATTTAAATACCACATTTCTATATTTTCTAACAATCTTTATACCATTTTGAGAATGAAATATTGTGTATCAAAATGAATTGGTTGTATACTTTTATCTTAATACGATAAACAATGATCGAAATTATACAATTCGTTAACTTTTTTGTGTAAATCGGAAATCGATAACTTTAAATAGGTAATTACTATACAATAATAGATAATACCATCAATGGTAGCTAGTAATTAATGTAACATCAATATATCTTTGGAGTGCATTGCAGCATTAGAAAACATTTTGTTTTTATACAGACGAAAGAAGAGAAATTAATGAATAACTTTTCTAAATGTATTTAACTTATTATCATGTTAAAGGTACTATCAGTTATTCGGTATTCCTCATCTAGGTAAATATTTACTTACTTCACAATGTTGGTAAATTAATTATTTAATAACGTTTAATTTATTTAAAATACTGGTTTATATGTAATTCACACGTATTGATTAATCGATATTACTGATAGAATTTATACACGAACGAGTATAGTATTATTCTTTATAATGAGCTTATGAGCTGGGTCAATTTTTAAACAATTCCGAAATACTTTTTGGTAGTTGAAATTGAGTTTTTAAGGTTAATAAATATTTAATGTAGAGTTTAATTCCAAATTGACAAAAGTTGGGAAAGTTGTTTGATAGATATTTTAGGCATTGATTTTTTATTAAGTTGATGAATACTTTTAGTTTTATTGGGTTATTCTCCGGAACATATGGGAAAGTTTTTAAGCTCTTTGGAAAGAGAATTTGGTAATTATTGAACGAATGTTTGGATTTAAATTGAGTAAGGGGGGCTAAAGTACCATAAGGGTATCCCAAACACTTTGTTTGGTGGCGTCCGTGATTTTCTTCATCTTCCTTTCACCGTTTAATTCAGTTAGTCGAAGAGGGTAATTTCTTCACCACCGGTTCTCCATCCTCTCTGAATGTTCCTCGAGGGAAATCTGTGGAGAAAAAAGAATTATTTCTTTCTCTCGCCGCATTCTCTTTAGTCCTTAACTCCTTAACCTTAAATCTCTTTAAAGATGACCCCGTTGTATTCATTCCCTTCTTTAAATGTAATTCCCTATCCTGACTTCTACAAGTGTCTCAAATGTCTCAAAACAGTCCCACTCTAGATTTAACTTAAGAATTGGTTTAACTTTGACCAAAATTTAAAATTTTAATTTTAATAAACCCCGTTGCAATATTGCTATAAAGTAAAAAAAAATGCTAATTTATGTTAAATTAAACCTGTCTATCATGGACATCAAAATTTTTATTGGAGCAACTGAAACGGTTCAAAGTTTAAATCTTTAAGCGTATAATTTGTAATTTTTAAAGTTTGAAAAACTTTTTAAGATTCTTTTTAAAACACCTCCTTAAAAAGTTTAGTTGGAAAGTTTAAAATCAAGAAACTAATTTTAATTATTTTAATTTTCTTGAATGAATCGAAGTGAAAAGGAAAGGAATCTACTAGAATTTTTCAATTAGGAAAAGTGAAATTAAAATTTTCGCACTTTCATTAAGGGAAATGTTCGCAAGAAATATGTTTTTCCTTGAGCACTCTTGCGTAGAGGTTTAACCGACCGACTCATTCCTCCCGTTCTTCGCCCTCAAGAAAGGAGGAAGTTGGAATGAATAATTATTACATATTGAATTCGTCGCGAGACTAATGTGATTAAGAGTCCCTGGAAGTTGTACATATGGTGAAATTGGATTCTCCACTTGAGACTCACCATGAATCATTATTCATAATCTCTCTCAAACCTTTTTCGTTGTGTTCGGAAGTTTTGCGGATTTTCCTTCCATCTCAAATTCTCAAATCCTTGTGTGAGGGGATGAGTCACATAAGAGATACTCTCACAGGATATCTCATATGTTATGTGTTACAATAGTGGGCATCTCTGTGGATATAATTCTCGTTATGAACTCCAAAGGCCCTATCATCAACTGGAGCTATCTAAACTATTATTCGCAATGCAGATGTTAGGAGTTGGGAGGAGGGTTGAGGATTTGAAGTGAGGAAGGCGCAATGGGAATACAAATTCAATGGGAAAGACGCACATTTAACAACATTATCTTTCCATGTAATCGTGTCATCTGTCTTAAATACGAGACAAGAACTAAAGGGAGGGCGAACAAAGGAATGACCAAATATGTATTATGAAAATTATGATTAAACATTAATGGTAATAGAATATTAAAGAGGAAGGATATAATCTTTATGTATGTATATCCATGATGTATTTTATATTTGTAATGTGTGGTGTGTGAAAGGAGGGATGAAATGGAGTGTGGAAGTTGAAATTCTGTTACATGCTTTCTTTTAACGCTTTACTCATTTCATCTTCCTTTTTTATCTCTCTTTTCACTCATTTTATATTTGGAGACGAGTCGCGGCTTTCACTGTCATCTCTGACCTAAAAAATTTTTTTCCCTCCCTCCTTATTTTAAGCGTATTTTGGCAACTCGTTATTCTTCTTGACAAACGTACAAGTGTCAGATTTTGGCAAAAATTTCTTCATATATGTGTGTGTGGGCGTAAGCTAAAAGGCCTATAATTTGATTTAAGCTATTAAAACCAATATTTTATAAATTGTGCACATATCTGTACCTAGGTCTGTACAGATACGCACGTTTGTACAATATGTAATATCCTATCTTACCTACACAAATTGCTGAGCACGGCAGTTTCGAAATGAAAATAAATGGGGTTGAATTTGATTTGAAATGCAGCACATTTGGTTTGTTTAAATCTTATTTAAAGGGATTTGGAATTGGTCTAATGTTTTATTTGAGCTCCTCATTTATTTTGTGATCATTTGAGGGATTTGTTAAAGGTAAACGATTTTGGATTACATCCTGAGCAACTCTATCTCTTTATTTTAGAGGTCTATGAAAGGTTCCGTTGGGCGAGTAGTGAGACCGTGAAGAGGATTGGGCATATTCCCCCTCCACTTTCCCTCTTTTTTTATTTATCTGCTTCCGTTTCTTGTCAAGGCCGTGGCAATAAAGTGTCCAGCGGCAGTTGGATCCCCCGTTTCCTTTAATACTATCCTTTTATCGCTCACTCCCGAGTTTCTCCTCTTGTCTTCCTCTTGGTAATATAGAGAGGCGGAGAGGTGGAATGAGGAATGGAGGTTTTCTCCTCCTTAAACCCTAAGCAATAAAATTCCTGAGAGTGACAGAGATTGCGAACATTTTGTCTTCTTCATTGTTAATATATGTTTATGTAAAGAGTTTACAAGTCAGGAGTCGGGGAAGGTTCCATTTCCCCAAAGAGGAACCCGCGTACATCTCAGGATCATGTTTAGGTTTATGGTTGTCTCGCGTCGTTGGCTTTTGTTTCTCCTCTGCCTTTTGTTTCGTAGAGAGAAAGTTCTGGTGTGGATTGTTACCAGTAGTTTTAAGAGAGGAGATGCGCACCTTCTGGTCCAATTATGATATTTCCTTCCTTAACCTCAACCAACTTTAACAATCTTTGTTAGTGGAGAAAGTTGTTCTACTTGTGGCGTTCTAAACGTCTCCTTCCTTTAGAACTCAAAGTATAGTAGTTATGAGCTAAATGAGCTCAAAGTTCTAAATTATTAATGTAATTATGATGGCGAGAAGTTGAATCAACTACTAGCTTTTATAAAATTAGCATGTAATACTGAATACTGTATTTGAACTACTCTCAGGCTGATCGACTTATTATGATTTGAAGCTATTGTTTGTTCCAACTTTGTGTTAACTGTAAGTTTTGCCATTAATACGTAGCTACATTAGTAAATATTAAATACGATCACTAGTATTTATAAGGTTTGACTTGTGAGGCAATAAATAATTGAATGGGGTCTTAATTGAAAATATCTCATTTCCTTCATTAAATATGAAGTGATTAAAGTGGTGGTTTATTAATTGTAATTGTTTTATGGGTCGAGACTCCTTTCCTACTCAAGTTGGGCATTTGAGGGAAGGGAAAGTTTTGGAAAGGGTAAAAGTTAATTAATTTAAGATTGTAAAAAAGTCGCGATTTCTTTTAAAATTCTATAACCCCGACTTGGAAAAAGTTTCATAATGGAACAGGAAAAAGAACTTGCAGAGCAATTCATTTAATTAAATTTCCCATCCTTTTTTGACTTTTTACATTCTACGTTAGATCCTACTTTATAAGGTTTTTTTGACGAATAACTTTTACTTCTTTAACCGAAGGAAGGAACGGGAATATAACATATACCTTTATGGTATTTATAATACATGCTTTTATAAAGTTTTTTACTTTAAAAGCCAAGCGGAAGTTCTTTATAAAAATTGAAAATTGGTTTAACCTGTTTCCTAAAAAGGGAATTTGCTGGTGGAAGTGGCGGAGGCGGAAGTAAGTCATCCATTGGGAGAAGGCTGGGCGACCCCATGTCCGACATATTCTTGAGTGAAGAGGATCTTTTGAGTGAGAGGGTTAAGGAGACGGTTGGGTCAGAAAGCTCGTGATGAGAGCTGTGATGGGAACCATGATGAGAACCATGATGGGAGGATCGGGAATTGGAGGGACGACGAGAGGAATGACGAGATACGCGAGGTTCATCATCCTCTTCATCCACGTTGTTTGATCCGGGAGTTTGAAACCCTTGAGGGACACAGAGACAACAGCAGAATTCCATAATGCATCCACGGAGACCGTCTCGCAGAGGTTGATGGAGAAAGAGGAGAAGGATTGGGTGGGCGACTGAGTGAGCAAAGGCTGCCATGAGGGTCAATTCGTACACGAACGGAGCTGGGTCTTCCCATACACCTGTACCTGTTGGGAGATGATCCATCTTATAAAAAAGTGTTTTAGGAGTATTTCGCACTTTTATAAATCTACTTTTTATTTAGAGACTTGAGTTCCTACTCAAGTTTTAATTTAAACAGAGTGGGGATCTTTACTTGTCACTTTAAAAGTTGGAGCGATGGGACTATTTATTCAAAGACTTTCTTCTCAGGGAATTTAAAATAGAGAAGACGTAATTTGAATATTTCTCATCTTCTTATAAACTCGTTGAATTTGTAAAAATAAACTTCTTTACATACATAGACGAGATCTTACATAACTAAAATACATGCATACATAAAATATCTCATACTAAAAAGATATTTTATATTTATCAGTTTCAAAGATGCATTTCTATTTACATTTCCAAAAATATGAAACACTAGGTATGTATTTCTCTTACATTTTCTTAGCTGTTTCTTTCTTTGCAGTTCAATGTAAACTTAAAAAGTAATACAACTTTATAGAAGGGTTAAAGAAGCGAAATAAAAACGTAAACTTTTCGAGTTGTATCTTGAAAATGAGATTATTTAAGAACTTTTCATACCAACGGGAGCCACAAGAGCACAAATGTAGAGCGGGACCCAACAGATCAAGTTTGCAGTCGCAAGACTTCCAAGTGTCCTTATATGACAACGACCGTTCTTCTGAGCTTGTCGTAGAAAAGAATCAACTTCACTTGGTGTTGCGAGTGTGTGGCCAGGAGGCCGATCTCCTCGTCCGATCTCCGCATTATGAACAAACCCCAATCCGAGTGAGGTTGAAGGAGTTGCAATTCCGGCCATGCCAGCTAATCCCGCTCCGGCAGCAGCCAATAATCCAATTCGAGCTCTTGCTAAAATATTAAATAAGAAAATTCATCAAGACTCGTCGGAGGACTTGTCGGAAATAACTTGACTTGTTGGGATAGAAAAGTTTTGATCACGTACACAGGTCCTTCTTTAGCTTTCTCAAGTGAGCTGCAGCCAGTCCAACACAGAGTAAGTTCACGGCCGCCCAAAGTGCATTTAGAATGGCATGTCTGGCTGGTCCACGTACGAGGGGACACGATGGGGCTTTCGGGTTGATTTCCGCTTGAGCGGCCAGAGCTCCCGAGAGGAAAGTCGGACCCAAGTTTATTGTTAATGCCGCGAACCAAACCATGAATGTTCCAAATAGGACACATTGCGGCGAGTCTGGCATGGCTGTTGTTTCTGCTAATAAGTTCGCATCTTCGTCGTAATAATCCTGCAATCCACATTTATTTTCTCGTGCAATTTACCTAATTTTCATTTAATGCGATTGGTGCATATGCCTCGTTGAATAACTTTTCAAATGGCGATTTAAGCTCAATGTAGTATGTGAAATTGTATAATTAAAATATGTACTAATATTTAACTCAACTAATACAGCTTTCCACGACTTAAACAAAGCGTACATTCAGTATGTAAATATTTGTATAGTCAAATGTGCTTAAGCAATAAAATATACCTAAGATTTAAGTTGGATTTAACTACTAATAAGTGGTTAGATAAATAACTGTATTTGAGTGTCAATATATTGAGAGTAATGAAGCAAATTAGGATGGATGGATAGGATGTTGGTGTTGGTGTTGGGAAGGATTAGGGAAAAATCCTTTTCCCACACCATCAGAGATCAAAGAAATGGAGTGAAGTTGTGATTGGGATGAGTGTGGAAGTTGGAAATGTTGGAATGCTTTATTACTAAAAATGTGGCAAAATTCATTTTCATTGAAGGTGTTAATTTATAAAATAAAACTTACGTTCATATACGAAGCGAATTGTCCCTTTGGGTAAAGAGGTGAGGCGTAGTGGTTACTCTGTGTCCGAGAATACCCTGCTGATTCTAACAGCGTTGGAACTAAAACCTTAAATAATTATATGAGATTAGGTGAAAGTTGTGGCGAGCCGAGCATAACTCTTTTTAGTCAAACTATCCTCATTCATCATCTTTCCCAACTTTAAACCATAAATTCATCATTTCTTAATTCACTCCTTCCCAATTCAAACTTTCATCTTTCACTTTCTGATGAGTTTATTTATTTTGGTAACAATATGATTCAATTTGATTCACTTACTATTTATATACAATAGGACAGATATGTTATAAAATGGTACTAATAGTAATAACAGTATTTAAGAGGGAAGCTGTGTAAAATATTTAATTTTACCGGTGGTGGTAATAAAGGAGCGTCAGAAAGAGAAGCAGTGAGCAAGTTGAGTGAAGCCACAGTGGCTAGGAGTAAAAATGCCGTGTCAACTAGTGAGCATCGGGTGACGGGTTGACATCTGAGAACGGAGAGGCCTAATGGAATCAAAAGCCCTGCCCTCGTTCCATCAACAAGCGTTCCATGGAGAAGAAGTCCCGATGACCACCTTTAGAAAAAAGAATAAAAGGTTGTGATTACACATTCCTTCCTCGAACCGCCTAATGGAACTTGGTCGAGAGAAATAATTTTCATCCTCACTCAAAGGAGTGAAATCGGGAGTGGGAGACTTCTACTCTTGGCCCATGAACTTCCCTTTTGCTGATGTATATGTATTGGAGACTAAAAAAGGCTGTTTTGAAGGAAAGAATCGGAGGTATACAGGGTATGTAGTTATTAGGGTTCGTTTGTTGGGTGTGGAATTATGTATAGCTTCTTCCTCTAGTGGTTTGCTCAAAAGGAAAAGCCTTTGAAGGTTAAGTTCCCTATCTGAATTTGAGATGAAGGGAGTTAGAGACTTGCCTTCGAAGAGATTTCCTCGCCATGATGAGTGTAGCCAGTGAAAGGTTCGCCAATACACCAGCACTTGCCAATCCAAGCAGGACTGTTCCATGACTTTCCTATTTAAAAGGTCAAAGGGTTAATGAATTTAATTATCCATTTTGTCTCCTTATTTCTTGTTATGTTAGGGTTTTCTAAATTAGCCATTTATAAGAATAAACATTTAATATTTTGATTATTTATTAGACATTTGTAAATATTGTATACTTATGCATTTACTGTATAAATATTTTCTTGTTCTTAAAATTAAATGCTTGAAATAGAAAATGTAAGTTGAAGGGATTTAGAATATGGTTTGAAATAGAGAAAGTGGTTTGGAATGCGTTTAAGAGATTGAAGTAAGTAATTACTCCTCCAGGATGGCATTCAAAGTTCCTCGTTCCATTTGTTGTCACGTTCGTGAGGATGGGGTGGCCCACTCGAGAGATTCCACCCAACATCGTGAGAATGTGGAGAATCTCACAAAAGCTCTCTTATCTCTGTGAAAAAAAGACTCATGTTATTTTCCCTGTTATGAAAATAGTTAGAAATGATGAGAAGCGGTAAAAGTTTTGAGTTCATAAGGATGTGGATGGGAGCAGGGGCCGTTTCCTTATGTTATCATAACAAGGTAATATATGGAATTGAAAAAGGGATCATACGAAATGCTCCGCCTTCATTCAAATGCAAATTTCTAACATAATACATAAGGAGGAGTATCTTCCTTGAATTCTCTGGTTCTTCTGACTCGATAAGTTAGGAGCCTCAGCGGTCCATGAATATTCAAACCTCGAGGTTTTCCTTTCACGTTTTCAAGAGAATTCCTACCCTTAAGTTATTCATTTCCTTTATATTTAAATAATCAACTTTTAATTTATCATATTTATTTAATTTAAATTTGATGAGTTTTGATGGAAGGATGAATAGGGAATTGAAACCATCTTTTTATTAAACTCCCTTTTGCTTAAACTTAACCTAATCAGCTCTGGTAAAATACAAATTTTACTAAATTGCTTAAAACCTTAAAATGTTCATTTAAAAGAATATTTCTCTTTTATTTTCTACGTTTTTCAACATAGAGTGATAGGTTTGCCGTTTATGTATTGAATAATTGTAATATTTGTAGATATAAATTGTAATTAAATTGAGATTATTTAAATGAGCATTGGAGTAGGAAGTTAAAGAGCTAAATATTTATTACTTTATGTATTTAGAAGAAGGTATAAGAAAGTTTGGCATTTTGAAGTGAATTGAGAATTCCTTACCCTCATCTCTCACTCCTTAAAAGGCAAATAGGGGAGAATGGGGCTGAAGATAATGTGAATGTAAATTTAAGGAAAGTCTTCATTAGGTGATTAGGAATATAATTTTCTCCCTAAAATCCTTCCTACTTACTTTCTTAAGACATGTTATTTACGCTGAGGATTCATCGTCTGTATTTCACGAGCTTCATGGACGAAGCGAAGTCTATTATGTTCATTGTACAGCAAAAGGACAGACTTTCTCCCATTCTTTTCTTCTTATATCTAAAGGAGTTTTAAAGAGGGAGACGGCACGAGTCTTGGCATTTGGCCATATTGCTTCTACCCTTAATTGATGCTGGAGAATGGCGCATATTCTCATTTAATAACCCCATTAAGGAATCTATAATTATCAACCTATAGCCTAATTTATGTTTCAAGATCTGACCCGTTTGAGTCATTTAACTCAATTTAGCCAATTATTAATAACAATTGGGTTCGCACTTCGACCAGAAACTGCACGGTTCATTCGAGTCAATATAATTTATTTATAATCTTAAATATACATAAATGTTATTTTTATGTTTGAGGTCATTCCGAAAAGTTTTTTATTTACTTTTATTTAATGGTTTTGTGAAGGATATTTCTTGGGAATTTTCAATATTATGTTACCATTTATGTTACTTGATAAGTTATAGATTTTTGTGAAGTTAAATTCTATTATTTTTCTCAATTTGTCGGCATTCAGGTAAAGAAAAAAAAGTTGTGTGGAAATAAAAATGGATCAAGGAGGGAATTCGAGTTGAGAAAAGTCTAGGAGATCTTTTCTTTCAAACCAGCCTCTTTGTGGAAAAGGGATTTGAACTGTAGGAGTTTGTAGGAAGTTGTAATGGGATTTAAACTTCGTTCTTTTGGTTCTTCCCATGGATTATATCCTCCCAATGTTGAGTAACCAAGTTGGTGAATAATTAAATTACGATAGCCGACAAATTTATCGAGTCACACTTTTATGGAAGTGATCTCCTTCACATTTTATTAATTTTTTACGGCTTTGGAGTTTCTTGCAGGAAGCATAAATTCTTTTTTATTGGCCTTTTGTTTTTTTTCTAAACTCCCATTCAAAAAAGGCACCAAAAAGAAGATTCATTATACATTCTTCCATAAGTGTTTTAGTTAATTATTTATATCATTTCTTTTGACTTGAATACCAAATTGATATTTATTAACGTCATACACTCTTGTATACACTTTATGTAGATAATTTAATTGAAATGTTCGTAAACTAAATTACCATTTGCTTAAGTACATTTACTAAAGTATTTATGGTTTAATTACTTGGGTCAATCTATTTCCACAACTTTGATTTTTTTTCTGTCAGAAAGATTAAGTGAGGTTTTTTTTAATAAATTGAGGTAACTGTGATAAAACCTAATAATTTTCGAGTAACGTGTTCTCTTTGTGTGGGCAAAGTGGGTAAGTAAAAATATAGTTATGGGAAAAGGCCCACCTCGGTATAATTTTTCATTTTTATCAAATCGATAATTTACTTCCACGACTTTTCCCCACTGCCTGGGGAAGAGGGTGGTGAGGTAAAGAGAAAGTTCTATTATTTTCCTCTTTCACATTCCCAACAGAGGAGTCGTAGAGAAGAGAAGAATTGCGTTTACAACTTGGCCTCGCCCTTTCACTCTCGATGTAACAAGAACTAGGATGGTTCACAAGGCGAGCATAGAACTATGTATCTCTCATCCAAGATCTTCGACTTCCTCTCCATATTTCTCAATCCTAGGTTTCCTTTTGAGACTTTCGCATTTCCGTCCAATTATTCCGCTTCTCGATGACCGAACTTTCCATTCCACATTCAATACCTTCTTTCTTTCCATTTTTCTACTTACATGCGACAAATGCAGTTACAGATACAAATTCGAGTTCTAATTCCACTTCAATACCATATACTAAACATTTAAAGTCAATAGTATCAGTAATAGGTAGGTTGTACTTCAAGAGGAGAAATACTAAAGATATTTATTTAAAGCATATGGATATTTTGGTATACAGGAAGTTAAAGGAAGTGTTATTATTGGAAGAGTTGAGGATTCACGAGTGTGTAACTTTCCCATGTTCCATTCATTCCTCATCATTTGACCCGGCATTTGTAATGGTGAGCTCAAGGGAGCGGAAAATTCATCATGGATTTTAATACTTCCTCCCTCCACTCATATCAGTCTGATGGACCGGAATAGAAATTTCCTTTCTCTTAAACTTTCCAACTTTCACTACCATTTTTTCTCAATAAATATGCATGTTGGAGCATTAAAAGTTCCTAGCATTGTAACAGTATAACTCACGTATCCATTATGGATGCAAGTAGATACTGACCCTGAACATTATTTTATAACTTTAGTTTTATATGTATTTTACAAGTAAAGTTCTATGTATTTTTGGACTTCATATACGACGACGATCTTTGACGATCTTATATACCTTGTGATAGCTAACTTGATCAGCTTTCTTCCTACAGTTTAGAATTGTTGAGTAAGTCATAGTTATAAACGATAGACTTTGGATGTTCTACAAGTCTAGTGGACTTTAAATTGCCCAGAGAAAAAAACTTTTGATTCATAGGTAGAGCAATATTGAATTTTTCTTACGGAGGTTCATTCTGGGTAATTACTTTTTATTCGGAATGGGCCTATAAATCTTCTCCATATAAATTTTTCATTTCTTCATCGTGTCTTCCATAAAAATCAATGAAAGATTTGAATTTTGAGTGTGCTTGCATCCTTTTACATGAAAGGAGTCGTGTTGTGAATGCGATGATAGAAGGTTATACATTTCACATTACTCGAGAACTTAAAGAACAGATATCTCAATTTTTAATTCGAGTGTAAGGAGTGAATGCAAAATTCAATTTTGGTATTAATTTTTACGAGGAATTCTATTAAGGACTTTATCAAGAGACTTCAAATGACTTTGGCTCCTCTTTTTCTCTTCATTCTTTATCATCGATTCTTCCAACTAAGGAATTAATTTGATTCTAGCCTGAAATTAATTACAAGGAGGAGCGAATGTTATTCAACTAATAAAACACACTTCTTAATTAATTCCTCGTAATCTTCACTTTGAAAGGTTCGGTAAAGAATCCTTGAACCTATTACACAAAAATTCATTTAAATTCAGGAAAGAATAAAAGTTTCAAATCTTTTCAAACTTTTGACGATTGCATGAATTGACAGATTTTGAGTATAAATGGAGGATTTAGCGAAATAATTTGTCCTTTTGGAGAATTTGAATTTGATTGAAAATAGTATATTTGAATTTGTTTGAGAATAGTATGAATGTGTATGAATTCAAAGAGATTTGAAGTTTTGAATTGAAGCTTTCATTGGAGCCTTGATATGGTAAAGTATTAATTATGATAAATACACGATTTTACGCTATTCCTCATAGTTTAAAATTATCTTTGATATTATATTGAATAATAAATAAAGGGAATGAATGAGGAGATTATATTTTGGAACTCGAGAATCCATCCATAGATTAAATATACTCTCACATCTCTGTGTGGTTCCCTTTAGAAGAGAGAAATGTATTGAATTAAAGGGGATTTTCTCCTAGGTCCATGAAGAGGGCAAAATTATTGTTGTGAATGATGTGTGATCCCTAAGGGACTCGGTAATAAAACTCCCTCCACATTGACTACAAATTGTAGAGTGAAAGTTTGCCACTCCAGGACAAAAAGAACCCTCGTCATTTCTTTCTTGGAGCAACTCACTCTTTTTCTTTAGGTGAAGTCAGGAGTGTAAAATTATATTCTAGGGCGGGAGTGGGCAGTAGAAAAGGGATTTGTTCGCCCTTCCTCTAAATTTACTACGTACATACACGACTCCCTCAGGGAAATTTATATACTCTCTCAACTTGGAGAAATTTACAGGGCCTTTAAAACTTTTTTCCTATTTCACTCTCAAAACAGCCGATAAAAAAGTGTAATAGGAAAATTTTACGGTTTTGAGCAATTTTTATATTTGAACTCGCCTCGTTACTTACTGTTTAATCCGTCACCATTTTATTTTCAATTCTTTTCACATAACCAGTCACCTTATTTTTTAATATTTAATTAATTGTTTAAATTGTTAATACATATTTTGACATTTGACTAATTTTTTTGTTTTGACTCGGGATAAATTTTGGTTTGACTTGGGCTAAATAAAGTTATTGGGGTCCTTTTTATGTTTGGGAGGTTTAGAACTCAAAAAATAAAGCTTGAAGGAAAGAAAAGGAAAGGAAAGATAATTAACTTGCCTTTGCTTGGCCCAAATGGGAGAAGTGTAGCGAAGGAGTATAAATGAAGTGTCGTTTGAAGATAAGACGTGTGTGTAATGAAGAGGTGGAGGAGGAATCTCTGCGGCGGTTAATGTAATCTCCTCTCTCGGAGTCGAGTGAGAGGAAGGGAACAAGTGGGAACCGCTTTTATACCTTCCGAGTCGGTCAAAGAAACGTCCATGTCCTTCTTCTCTCTGTCCCTACTCCCGGCACATGCAATTAATTTGAAGAGTTGAAAAGTGGGATTCTTTGAATTCCTCACGACTGCGGTTTCACTTAAACTCCTCTATCAACTTCCTTACTTCTCTCTCACTCTCACAAGAACAATTTAATCTTCATTGAGCCCCTCTTTTACTCTGATTTCCCCCCATTTGTTAGCATTCTTTTCTTAATTTTCTCTCAACAAGATAAATGAACCAATGTTTTTCACCTAGAATGAGTTGAATAGAATTTATAAAGATTTATTTAATTTTGCTTATTTTTTAAATGGATATTATTTTTCCCTAAATGGATGTTATTTTTTATTTGATGGATATTATTTTTTCTTAAATGGATATAATTTTTACATTTTTTAAATAAATAAAATTTTTCTTATCTTTTATTAGTATTGATAGTCTTTCCGATTTCAACATTTCTGCCTCAACACTTTCCGCTCTTGCACTATTTTAGACTGAAGTTGAGACATTAATTGATATTTATGAGATATTATTTATTGCTTTCATGGTTTATCGATGATTCATGCGTCGATCTCAGTATTTCATCGGAGGGATCAATATTGCTATAAGTCAATTTAATTGAGCGTGAAAAATTGTTAACATAACCTTTTCTTGTAGTGCATAGTCTCACGCTTTCATCTGATATGTTATTACTAATATTGCATTGATATCTACAATGTTCCAATTCACCATTTTCTTTAAGGATTTGAGTGAGTGTGAAAGTGTAACGATTGCCCATTGAGCTTCTATGTAACTTGCTATATAACCATCATTACTAACTATCCAACTTATAATATCTAGGCATTTTAAATGCATAGGCATTTGATGGTACTACATATGTATGAAAGTATTGACAAAAGAGTTCTGGTTCACGTTTGGAAGAAAGTAGAAATTCCCTTTCTATAGCCGTATGGATGGCCCATTACACTACTGCTTATTGTTAGTGAGTTTGGAGGGAGAGTGTCCTTCGGACCATCGTTTCCCTTCGTTGGTGTGGGAAAGAGAATTGGGTGGACCAGATGAGACGAAGTGTCATGTAATATCTTGAATTGGAAAAGTTGAAATTTTGAAAAAGACTCAAAGCTCAACTTCTGTGTGGGAATCTCCTCTACATTACTCCCATTATTGGACAAACTCTCTTCTTTCCATTCTTACGACTTCTCATTTTACTCTTCTAAAGATCTTTGAATGAATGTCCATAGCTCGTGTGCGAAATATGAATCAGTATTGTCGATTAGATCTATCTTTGTGCTTAGAAACACATTAAGAACACGCTGTGTTAATACTATAAGGTATACTATAAGGTATACTATAAGGTGTGCAAAGCATACATTATAGTATAAGTTTAGATATCTTATCTTAACCTTATACATAGGGTATCATTTTGATTACACTGACCTTAATTATTATTTTTTACGCATACTCATTTCTCATTATTTATATCAAATGGGCATGATTATTAGAATTCGTTAAATTGTTGATTATATCGATCTTAATTTTAACTGAACAATTGAGTTAACGAATTGACTGAAATCTTCTTGTTTTTTCCTATGTTTGAGGGTCATGTAATAAAAAGTAAATCTTTCATTCTTCTCATTCTCCTGAAGACACTGTTTTTTCTTGGAATGAAATTGGGCGGGTGGAGTGTTTGGAGGAAGAATAGATAGGAAAGTAGCAGGAGGAGGTTCTTCATGATTTATTGAAGGTTAAGAGTGGATTCTCCTAATAAAGTCTCCCGTTGGAGGTAATAACTCTTCAATTGATTCACGGGAAATACGTGCTCAACTTTCCACATACTTTCACCAAACTTCTCAATGTAGACTTTCAACAGACAAACACAAATCCATTACAAGGTTGTAAATATTTGGGAATAGGAGTGAGTTAAATGATAAGATATACCCAACTTCATATCCCAACCTTTAACTTCCGGCTAAATGAATTACACATGTGGGTCAAGTGGGTTTCATTTTGTCAAGTATGCGGCGATGGGTGAGTTCAAAGTGTTATGGGTTTATGAGATTTTACTTGCCATTAAAGTTTGAGGTTCGGTTGCGGCATTGTCATACACGGTTCAACAGACAATAGAATAGCATACCAACAATGTACCGCATTAATCTAAAATACCACAACAGATCCACAACAAAAGATTAATGCGGAAATACGGAAAAATATATTTATAGTCTTTAAAATATAAACACTTCCCATTATTTTCCTTATAGTGAATAATATAACACGTTTTATATGCTCATATTTTGGTAGAATTTTTGGAATTTTTCATGGCAAAGGATTAAAATATATCCATATAGACAATACCATATATCAGTACAGTAGGTAATATGCAAGAGTATGATATGAGTCTGAGTCTTGTATATTGATATTTATAGGTATACAATCTCTACAACATTTTTGTTCATTTTTTTGAAATTTTAGACTTGAAAATTTTTGGCATAGCGTTTGAGTATTGAGTCAATCCAATATGAATTTTTATTTGAAATATAGAAACGAAGATTTGATATAAAAAAGAAATGGTTTCATCTCACCTACCTATTGTTTGTTTTCGCATTCATCCTGCTCCAAATGGATTCGTGGAGGAAGTAACATTTGTAATCCTTTGCTAAAAAAGGGAAAACCTGAATCGAACTCTCCACTTCAGTTTCTCGAGTTCCTCTACATGGTCCCCCAAATGGATTTTTAAAACTAGGGCATTATTCGAGATTTTCACATTTTTACATGTTGTGTATTTACCATATACGGATAGGTCTGTAGTACATCCTTTGTTCAGATGAGTGTCAAGGTGTGTAAAACGTGTGTTTGACTCTGATCTTTATCTTTGTTTGGAAGGAGTAGGAATTCACAAGAGGAGTAGATGGGTAAAAGAGTAGTGATTTAATATTCCACCTTTATCCTCTTTCTTTCCGTTTGGTTTCCGGGGGTGGAGAAGTTTCGGGAGTTTTGACATTCGCACGATTCTCAACTTCCAATTCCCAATTCCCTTGGCCCCTTTCTAATAGAAGAGCTGAGTTGAGATGTCTTTCCTTTAGTTTATCGGAGACCCTTTTTACAAGATTACTTAAAAAATACACCATGTCTCGAATTGTATAAATCGATAGTTTGCATTGAACTGAATGATTTGTGCCAAATGATTTGTAAAATTACAGTTATGAAATCCTGTGACAAATTGAGGGCTTAATTGAGAGACATTTTCCACCCTTGGAGTTTTATTAAAAAGGGTAAACTATTCAAATGTTGATTCTTCTTTTTTCTTAAAGGTTAAATGCCATTGGAAGGGATGAAAGTGGGAATTATGAGACTCGCTTTCATCTCGGCCTTTTCTCTTTACATCCCACCCATTTCTCTGGATAAATAAAAGAGAGGAAATTGAGATAGAGTAGAAGGAAATGAGTGTTGACTCTTCAACCTCAAACATCCTTCCTCCAGTCTTACAACATTAATTTTCAATCTATTCTCTCACTTTTTATCTGGGCCTCGAGGGACTCTTCAACTTTCACTCCTTTGCGAAAAAAATGGGACTTTGTTCATTATATTAAATTCATATCTTCTGAGGGTGAATGGGAAATTAGTGAGGGAATTACTAAAAAGGAAATTAATTTCTTGGCTTTCTTTGTTCTTTGGAGCTCTCTCTTAATTTTTGCTCTTTTCATTTTCCTCCCGATTAAATCATATTAAATGAAGCTCTTTTTGGCTCTAGGTTCATTTGTAAAGATTCGTTTAAGAAATTCATTAACTATTTCTCCCCAATTAATTATTTATCATACCCTTTATTGAATTATGATCAAATTGTATAAATATTGATTGAATAAGTTAGTTAAATTCTCAGTTGCTAATTTATACATGTTCAAGTCAGGAAGAATCTTTGCTTCTTTAACAAGTGTAGGTAATTTGGAGCTTGAATGTGGCAATTACTTCCTAATTAGGAGATATACGTTAAGTTTTCTTTGGGTTGATGAGTTTTTTGGGCATGGAGACTATTCGTTTGAGTCGTTGCTCGAGTTTTGGAGAATTGGGAAATGAACTGTTTTCAACAGCTCGTCTCTTACAAATTAGAGTGAGAAGTTGATTAATTTCTCCTTCCAGCCATCCGAGCACAGGATATTGTGTTCCTTTCAAAAGGGAACGAAATCCATCCAATTACTATTTAATTCAAGATGGGAGAGATGTTGCTTTCATCCTCATGGCACCCGCAGCCGTTTCCTTCTCTTATTCCATATGACCCATTTCTTCTTTTACTCTTCCCTTTCTCCTAAACCTGTTGACGGTAATTTGGGCTTCTTAGCTACCTATTTAGATATTCTGGTTAATTATTCATAGTTTGTATAAGGTATGATGCATGATGAGGATGGGAGGTATTTGGATAAATATAGATAATTAATTATTCTTGTCAGAAAATAGCAACTTGGTCCATGTGAAAATCTTGTTGTAAATGTGGTTGGAAAGGAGATTTGCTTGTTTACACATGATAGGTGAGGGAAGTGGAAGTGTGGGATTAAGGTAAAGTGTAAATTGATGTTTGGCTGTCAGAAGGCCCCAGAGGGAATCATCTGAGCCGAGATGTTTTGAAATTGAATACATATTGAGATTCCGCAGGGTGGTTCTTCCGTGACGGGAACCATTCCTTCCATCCCGACCTATCATTTTATTCCTTGATTACGTGTCTACCACACGCGAGTTCCGCTTTGATCTCTACTCCTTTCCCCATATTAAATATAATTTTTACAATTTTTACCAAGAGATATGTTAATAAGAGAAAATGGGAAATCTTTTGTAGACGTTTCAACTTCGTTTCACTTCAGTGGGAAGTTCACAAGGTAGAAAATTGATTTTTCTCCTTCCTTTCACTTCTTCTTTTGGGGGAATGATAGGAATATTTGAAATTGTAAGACTTCTTCGACCTTCTTGTCTTTCCTTCAATGACAATATATTTTATTTCAAACGGTTTTCAAAAGTTAAAAGAAAGATATCAAATTTGATGGTGTTAGTTTATAACTTTCATCAATAAAGTGCAAAGGCACGAACATCGCATGTTGGGAAATTTAACAATAGTTGAACTTGATAAAATAACATTTTACTATTGGTTTTATCAAGACATTGATAATATATGACACCTTTAAGGATGTTTAATGTAAAGAGATTGTGTAAGTTTATAAGGAGAGTTTTGTAAATGATATTTTCTCATTTTGTAAGGTGGTGAAGTGATTCAGTCCACGTAGAAAGTAAAGTGGCTCATTTCTCCACTTCACATCTCTATTACTCGACATGTATTTCATAACCTGCATTGATTCTTTTTCATGCGCTCTTCAAATATGGCTAGAGATTTCTAACTAAAATAGCCTTTATTATGATCAAAAACCATATTTAAATTAAGGAATAATTTAACAACTAATTTTGTAATTTGTATGATTTAACAGATTTATAGTAGCTTAAATGTCATTTAAATAATTGGATTGGATAATTGTAATTTAGTACTTGATAAGGAATATTGTACTAGTGAAAATTACCTTTAGCATTATACAATCTATTCGAATATTTTGATCGAATATTTTGGAGTTTTTATCGAGCGAATTTTATTCAATCCAATTTTATCCAAAAATTTTATTCAACAATTTTCTAACTTGACATCCAATCTTTACCAAACGAGAGGCTCAGCCAACGAACCGAATAGGCTTATGGGAATAGGGAATTTTGGGAATGTATGCAAATCTCTATCATGGATTCAAAATACTCCACATTCATAGATACCATGATACAGTCAATAATACGCGAATACATTTGTATGTAAATCTGCATAAAGATGGGAGTTATGATTGAGGCGAAAGCCACGTTCATTAAATATTACGAGCTAAATGTAGGGATATTTGCAAATGAAGGATATGGGATGAATTGTATATATTGGAGACTCTTGGAAAGTAAGATATAAATACCATAGTATAGGTGTATTAAGTCGAATGTATGTTTGAGTGGGAGCTCGTAGAATTAATTTAAGGGCCCGGTTTGGTTCTTCTCGGAAATTGTTGGCTAATGTTGGGAAATGGAGAAAGAGTTTTCAATTCAACCATTTTCTTTCCCTTCCTTTCCACATGAAATAAACTTCTCGCATTCTTCCCATATGATTCAACTTGTAACTATACAACAAAAGAGCCATTGCATAATTGCCTAACTAAATAAATACCCCTTGAATAAATATCTGTACATTACATTTTCTTTAAGAACCAATAATTATAGTAGATTTGTATTTATTATGTTTTGGTTATACGAGAATCAATCTATATATGGTATTGTGCCTATTAAAATGAGAATCGAAAATGGGGGAATCTTCAATATGAAAGATTTGTGAAACTGGATACTTGAATCGTGAATGTAAAGATATATTATACGTATTGGAATTGAAATTCATAGAATGAAGTGGAGAGTGAAGTTGGGAATGATGGCCTTATCATACTCGGATCATCTCGGGAAATGAGGACTTTGTCGTGTCTCATTAAACCTCTTCCCAATCTCCTCCACGTCTCTCATCATCATAAATATTTCATTAAGACTTCTCTCAAATCACATCTCTTCACTCTCTCAATTTCCCAAGAGTGGATTTAATACTTGATGCGATCCTTGATGTGATGATGTGATTTTATCTTCATTTCGTCTTTTCCTATTTTAACTTCGTTAGTAGGAATTTTCGTTCCTACTAACGAATTCATAAACTTTTAGAATTTTTATTTATTAAATTAATTAGTAATTATTTAGAAAAAGACTTCATATTTGTAAATTCATTACAAAATTTAAAATACTATATTTTTAAAGAATTTTAGGCATTATTTAAGCAAGAACACTTTTTAAATTAACTCTAAATGTAAATAATCTTCAATTATGAATTTTTAACATTTTAATCAAACTTTTAAAAGTGGAGACTAATAGTTTTAAGTAGCATCATCTCTTTAATTCCCAACTCTTTTACGATTATGACATTGCCGAGCGTAATGACGAGGTTGTTATTTTGAATTAAACTCCAGGCGAAACTCTGAATATTTCTCATATCAGAATGCTTTCACTGTGTATTCTACCGTAGGACTCCTAAGTACCATACATATGAATCTACGTATGCCGCTTTAGCATAACTATAGGGTCTTATATTAAAGAACGGTAAAATCCACTCGGAATCTTTATAATTAATAACTCGCATTGGATCTGTTAGAATGGAATGAGCAAGAGCCATGTTCATGGTTGAAATATGCTTATTGTGACGCATCCATATTATTTGTTTCTTATTTGCGTGTTTGTTCCCATTATTATAATAATTTGTATTTATAATCTCTTATTTTATTATCGTTTAGATAACTAACGACGTTGTTTGATGTTTTTAGTATTTATTTGGTTATTTGAGCTTTATTTGAGTTAAAAATCTTTATTTTTCTTATTTTGCACGTAATTGGTAAGAACAAAATAAAAGTTGAAAAAGTTTCCCAATTTCAACAGATGCGCCAATGGAATTAACGAGTTGGGAAAGGCAAGAAAAATCAAGGCTTTTTTCCACCTAAGCTCCAGTTAAACTCTTCTTTTAAGCACAACATGTACACATTTATTGTGGCTTGTTGAGTGTAGAGAATGGTAGAAGTTTTTTAATCAAAACTTCCATCTTGTAAATTTAAAATAAATAACTGATTTTCCAATGCATTTGGACCAAAGGTTGGTTCAAAGGGGGTGAAACTTGTAGGGTGAAACATTAGTTTGTACTTTACAGTAATTTTATTCCTTTATTTATTTCCTTTGTAGAAATAAATGTTAACTTTTTTATGAGGAATAGTTGGAAGTTTGCGAAAGAGAGTCTTATATCTCTATTTGTAATTTTAACCTTTCCTGCTTTCCTTTATGAGTTTATTACTCGGAGGATTTTAAGCCTCTTACACTTTGCACTTGAACTTCCTCACTTTCAAACTTTGTACATGGAAAATCTCTTAAACTTCAGTTTACAACTTTTTAATCATCAACTTTTAATACGAAGGTCTCTTTTCCTTATTTAATAAATGGAGGTCACTGGTGAATTCGGGTGTTGGGTTTCATTACTTTCTTAATGTCTCACAACTAACCAGGATTAATAAGAAGCAATGGTAGAATATTACAATATCAGATAGGGTTTAAAGACTTTTTAGACTTTAGGTTTCAAAATATTCAAAATATACCTTATATAGAAAATTTTGATTAAAATATTCATTACAATATTCATTTTGAACTAGTAGACTACAGATACATAGATAGAAAAATAGAGATTCAAAAAACCTATGCTTAGTCTGTCAAGTTATTTCAAGGCTAAGATATAAATTAAAAATTTTGGAATTAATGTCAATATTTGCACAGGGAAATCTTTTCATCATATCCAAAATCTTTTACATTTACTGTATGTACAATGCTATTAGGTATTGTGTTTATTTATTGCATTGATCGATTAGGTTTGTTTGGTCGTCTTCCTTACGCTCTTGAAGAGCAAGTAATAAATATTTACGAGTGAATTACAAGCATAATATTAGGAAAAAATTCTTTTGAACTTTGAGATACTTTAGGATATTTATTCTCTTCAATGAATTTGTAACTTTTTACATCATACAATTGAGATAAGAAGTGAATTCGTTTTTTATTACATTCTAAATACTTGTATTAGTTTTTGGGAAAGGAGCAACATCCAGAATGCATTGAGTAGAAGTTTGTTCTTCTTTCTCGAGCTCGAAACGTGTTTTTCTACCCTGTGGTTCGTTTAGTAAAATAGATAGAAATTGTGCCAAAAACACGGGTTGTGAGAAAGTGAAAAAATATCCCCAAGTTTAGGATTTTATCTTTTGGAAAAAGAATCTAACCTAAGGATAGGAAATTTTTTTATTATTATTTAATAGCAAGTATCATGTTCTTCTTTCAACTTGAATTTTTTTAACTTTGAATATGAAGATCTTGTTTCAACCATTTTATAAATATCCCACTATTACAGATAATATTTATCTTCTTATGTAACATACACTTGTGTACTGTATTTTGTATGTGGAGTATTGTATTTAGATCTTCTCAATTCAAGCAAATTCTCGACAATTTCCTTCACAATTTTTCATTTTTAATCGGATGCCTAAAGCAAAATATGAGACGTTGATCTTAATTAACTTTGTATTTTATTAATCCTTTCCTAAAATTTAAAAATTAGTTCAAAAGTCCTACCCACAAAATGAGAAATATTAATTGGTTTTATTATTTTTTATAAAAAGTTTTTGTATGCAAATCTTTGAAACTCGTCCTAATTGAATTCAGATTGTTCAAACGGTTGACAAGATGGAATGATTTAAAAAACTTAAAAGAACACTGTAATTGTTTTCAGATTTTCAGATATTGTATGGGCATGAATACAATTAAGTATTATTGTAAATACCTGTATATTTTTTCTTGTTTGGTAATAAAATACAAAACTTTATTGTGGTTATAAAATCGGAAATATGAATTTTATTCATTTTTGTCAATATCTTTCCCATCTTTTCACTTTTCCGTGACAGTGTAATAGTGAGTAAGATGAGTCGGTATGAAATTGATCCTCTTGAGGGTTTGAAAATCCATTACTCTTGGTATCAGTGGATTGACAGGGTCCCTCGCGAGTGAGATGGATATTACGACGTATGTATTATTTTGATATAGGTGGAGGAAGTGGGAATTGAAATTGATGGGATTCCATTTGTCTCTCCATACGGAGACACTGATTGAAAACAATAGAGATACTTGAGGGAATTGTCAACGAGAAATTGAAAACTTTATTCCTCCAACTCCCTCTGGAATACAAGTTGACTCTACACTTTACATAATTGAAAAGAATCTTAAGATAACAACTCATTCTCTTTCATCTTCAACTAGACTCCTTAAAATGTTTAAATATCAATGGGATTCATTTGAAATGCACTTTGGGATTTTTAGGAATTTTATCTAAAGAAATCAAAAAAATCTTATCTTAGGTTATTTTATTGTTATTGAAAATATACTATTTGAAATGGATTATTCTTATTGTAACTTTCTTAAAGCTATTTTTACTAAAGGATCTATAACAGTAAAAATAAGTTTGAATAGATGCATTTTGTTGTAATGCTTCTGTAACGACGACCTGAGAGGAAAAGACTGTGAGTTAATGTGAGGGAATCCTAATAGCCCTTTGGTGAAAGCTCAGCTTCCCTCACTTTTAATGCTTTTAAGGAGTTTCATGGGGAAATGTGGTGTGTAATGAGCCGATCTCCCCATTTCATCTCCAAACAGATGTTATACTTACCTACTCACCTAATAAACATTACCTACCTTTTCCTTTTAATGTATCTTCCTCCTAAGACTCCTTTCGGATTTTCTTCCATACTCCCATCCTGATCGTTCAAATGCCATTAAGATCGAGTGTTTCTGGTGATTTGAGCTTATTTTATTATTTTCTATATCTTATTTTATGATATCGCTTGATACTCCTTTATTGTAATGCTGTAATATGTAGTACAACAAGTAAGCTATTTACTATAAAATAACATTTTATTTCTTTAAGACATAGAGAACGCTAAATGTAGTTGAGTACTTATATCATGTACTTAAGTATATACAGATAATTATGTATTATGTGTATGTATAAAGTTTTCCATTTTATTGAAATTTTTCTTTAATTTATGAACTTAATTTCAGATCAAAAAGTCACACAAAGCTATTTAATAAAAACTAACTTGACGGTCTTTTCAAAACGGCGAGACTGAAATTCGCATCCGGAATTTTGAATAAATTGAATGGAATATTATTACTAGCATGCTAAAGATATATCCTTTGAAATTTTAGGAAAGTTTTAGTAAAACTGCTATTTAGTCATATATTTTTGTAATGACAGGGATATAGCCAAGAAGGAAAATATATGTGCATATAATTTCATTTTATAAATTATGTCATTTAAGTTTTCAACGCCTGTCACTCACAAGCAAAAGCTTTTTGAACGGGGATTTGAAGGAAAAGTCTGCTGTGGAAAGTAAATGCAGTATCCATATTGATCATACTTTCCATCTCTTCATCATATGGGTTTTCATAGTTTATATTTAACATGCCGGGTTTTGGGTGTTTGGGGAATTTAGCTGAAAGTAATTTCCATTTCAGACTCACGTTGTCTTCTCCTTTCACTCAAACATAAGAGATTAGGACCACGGGTGTGATGGGATAAATTCGGGGTTGAAATGAAGTTAATGTTTGATTGTGGGAAGAGATGTGACATGTGTTTTAAATATTCAGGCGGACATTTATCGTCGGGTTGATGGAACGAGCTCCAAAATTGGTCTCGCTCTGCTCACAACCCTTAAAGAACAGCTCACAACTGTGGGAGTTAATGAGCACAATCAAGCTATATTGATGCGGCTTCTCTCCGTGTACTCAACATTTAAATTCCTTCGACCTTTAACTGCAGGTATAATATATTAGCCAATATCAATTAAAAATTATGTCTATCATAATTACAATAATTAAATTTTGTTTATCTAATTTTGCCTTAAATATTCATGATTTTAATAATGTTGTAATAATGTTAATAATGTTAAAATGCTTACTTGTTTTTAGTAATTGGGAAGGAAGAGAAATTGATTGAAGAATTTGATCGAATAAAAGAACGTTTGGACATTCTTGCTTCAATGATGGACATTCTTGGAAAAATGAAAAGCTCTGATTATTTCCTGGAAATTCGGGAAGAACTTGACAGCCTTAATGAAGAGATCAAAGTGGGGATACGAACAGGAGCTTTCACATGGATTAATTCGGCCCTTATTAGTGTAATTAAGCTCAATTACATAATACTCATGACATGACATGTTTTATTGATTAAAATAATAATTTGATTTACAGGCGATGGAAGCTGGAGATTGGCTTTTGATTGATGGGGCAAATCGCTGTTCTTCTGCTGTCCTTGACCGACTTAACAGCGTCGTTGAACCTGGAGGAAAGTTAGTTCTTTCAGAACGTGGAAGCTTGGGAGGAGAATTAAAAGAAGTAATTCCTCATCCGAACTTTAAACTCATTCTGACTCTTGATCCTGCTCAAGGAGAAATATCAAGGTGATTTATTGGAACTTTTATAACACACTATTCCCTTCAACTTTTAAAAATTAGCAGCTTTAATATTTTTAACCCTTTTATTTTTAAGAAACTAACTAACAAGTATTTTTTTGAATACAGAGCAATGCGTAATCGAGGGTTGGAAATTTATGTTCCTTCACATTCGCCTTCCAGTTTGATCATCACTGAAGGAATATCATTAGAAAATGGGATAAGGTAAAATTTTATTTATCTTGTAATTGATTGAAAGTGAAATATAATAAAATATTAATTGCCTCACCACTCACACTTCAAATTCAAGTGTCGGTATTAAATCGTTATCGTAAACCGTCGAACTGTGGGGAAATTTAAAGGGGGCCGTTAAATTTATAAATAATATTTTTATTATTCAAGGAACGTGGAGGATGAAAGCTATTTTGACATGGACGCTCTTTTATTGTCTCGCGGCCTCACGGACTCATCTCTTCGGAAAGAAGCTATGAGAATCCACAATCGACTTATGAATCCTGAGGGGATGAATAAGTATCATGGTGGTGAGTTATTATAAATTGTAATATGGTTAAACTGACGTTGTGTATACTGAAGCTCCTTTTAAATTTAAATCATGTTTATCCATGTATTCATGTTTACGAGAATCT
Source organism: Neelides folsomi (assembly GCA_034687125.1). NCBI lineage: Eukaryota > Metazoa > Arthropoda > Collembola > Neelipleona > Neelidae > Neelides > Neelides folsomi. The sequence continues at coordinate 81,059 of JAQGBZ010000212.1, read as the reverse complement.
GTCGATGCGATGGAGGGAAATTGGGGAGAGAGGAGGAATTAAATGTAATAAAATGTAAAGACCTGACTGATTATGATTAAGAAAAGGATAGGAGTTTGACGGAGGGGCGTGAAAAGTATTTTAAAGGGAGCTTAACTTCAAATCTCTCTTTAGTTTGAAGTAGGGTGATAAGCAGGGGAGCTTAAGGGACGTGAGTGATGGGTTTTCTCTCTTTTCAGGTCTTCTCTCTTCTCTTGGGGAATCGATAGTTGGGAGACTCGAGGCGGGATTTGGGGTGAAGGAAAGTCTCGACTCGGCCTTTCTTTCGACCCATTCTCTTACAAGGGACCAATTCATCAACGCCAATTTATTTTACAATAATGAATTCAATGAGAAATTGAATGAGTTCGAAAAAGACTCAAAAAGGTCTCATATGAATTTAATTTTAATAATTATGAGTAATTAATCAAATTGTATTTCAATAGAAGGAAATTGATTTTAATGAAAGAATTTTTAATTTTAATAATTTGAAATATTTTCAGCCATCCGCTCATAATTGGAAAGTATTTGAATTCACAAACATTCCGAGTATTCAAACAGTTGAACGTGTTGAATTCTATCGTTTGTCCAACAGCGCCAATTCTCAAAACCATCCGTTTGAATCTAAAAGACACAGACTTGTTTGATTCATTTGCTCTTGTGTCTCTCTTTAGTCGGATTTTTACTCAAGATGCCAAATCTCTCATTGAGGGAATTAAGACTAATTTTTCATCACAAAAATCTCTAGCTCTGAGATTGGATGAAGTTTTGAAAGGGAATTTAATTGGGAAGTGTTCAGAGCCTTGGGATTCAAGATGGAACTGTGGAGGATGGACGGAAGACAAGTGGCACTTGATGAGAATTTCATTACTTCTCCACTCAAATATCCAAATAAATCCAGAAGTTAATGAGACTTCTTGGCACAGCTCAAGTCTTGGATTTTATTCCAAAAATTACAAATTGATTGAAGAAGGGCAAAAGAGGGAATTTCTTGGGCCGTTTTTTAATTTACTAACCCGGTTTGACAATTGCCTTATCTCGCTTCTATCTTCAAAGAAGGATCGTGACAACGTGGAAGAAAATTCTTGGATTGAAGGGATGAAAGTGTTCTTATGGAGAAAGCGCCTCTTTGAACTCAGTTTGATGAAAGTTGAAGGAAACAAGTTAAGTGAAATGGTGATTTCGAACGTGACATTGTTGGTTAATTGGATGGCTGAGAATGTCACACCTTTCTTTAACAAATATGCAGAAGGGAATGAGATGAAGGATCTTATTCAAAATTGTCTCACTCCTTTGATCGATGATACGGACAAGAAGCTGGTGGCCAAAAATCACATTTATCGCTCAAAACTCGTCGTGTATTCATTTCCAAAGATGAACGATGAAAATCTCGTTGCATCCATTTCTCAATTAATGATGTAAGAGATTTAACTTTTTTTTAATTTATCTTATACTTTACCATATATAATAATTAATTAATGTAATTAAGTTTTCTAATTAAATTAATTAAAAGAAAGTTAAATTAATCATATTTTTAATCATTTTGATATTATTCATTCAAGGTTCCTACGGTCTATTTGGTCTTTGAAGTCATTATTGTCTGGCCAATCAATAGTTCAATTTTTGGGGTCGGAAAAAGGCATTGAAATTCATGGACTCGTTTCTCGGGCTTTTCCATTAGCCATTCAAGCTCAAACATCCTTTATTGATGAAGGTAAATTTTAATTAGCACTTTGAATGAGTAAACAAAAACATATATAGGGCATTCTCTAATTTTACGCATTTTCAGCTTCTCTTGAACTTCTCTCATCAGTCAAGGCTCAACTTGAAAAACAAACTCGCCTGGAGCTTGAAAACGAATCCAACTCATTTGATCATGAATATCATTCTTCATGTTTAGCCCTTCAATTCTTCACGAATAGCTTGAAGAGTTTCAACTCACCCATAACATTTTCTCCCTATTTTGAATGGGAAAATAAAGAGCGAATGAGGATTTTATTCAATTTACAATCTTCCTCACCTTCCTATTTTGAAATCACAAACCATATGCCTATGCTAATCAAGCGTGTGATAATCCAAGGGTCAACGTTCAGAATTCCATCACTTGAATCCCGCCCAGTTTATACGGAAGGAGTCCAGACGGTGAATGCAATCCTTGGGGATGAATTGATGAAGGAAGTTGAATCTTCCCAAAACATTTTAAAGGACATTGTCAAAGAAGTAAAGGAAGAAATTGAAGATTTGAGCCAAAATTTTCCAGAGGACGAGGAGGAATATCAAAAATTCCGAGCTTCACTAACAACAGGAAATGAAATGATCGAGGAAGGAAACGTCCTTTGTGGAATGTCGCGCATTGGTGAACTCCTTTGCGAATTTGCATCTTATTTGACCGGTTTAACTTTCACTTTGCCGCTTGTGGATCCTGCAGTTGAAAAAGAAATTCTTGGGCAATATCTTTCATATGAGGTATCTGTATAAATACATAAATAAGCAAACTAATCTTTGTTTTACAATTTAAATGTACCAAATATTGATATTGTGATACATTGTTTTGATACAAAATTTTTGAGTTTTACTGATATAGCAATTTTTTCATTTTTTAATATCAATTTTTTGAGTTAAAATAATTTTATTAAATATTCTCATCTTTGTATTGCAGGAAAACTACTTTAGTGAATGGGTTGAATGTCAGCGTGGAATTGAAGTATATTTGAAAGGGTTTGACTTTCCTTCATCGAATCCTCAATGGTTCCATCCGTATCTTTCGGCCGGATGGGAGGAAGTGAGGAGAATCAGAGAAAAGTTATCAATTGTGGAACTCGGCCTACCACACCGTCCCCAACCACCGGCATACGAAGAGATTAGAGTATCAATAAGGCGTTTTTACTTTTATCTCGTCCATGAGAAACTCGCCGGTATCCTTCACACTCTCCGGGATCTTTATAAGAATAAATCTTTTGAAGAGGAAATCCTTTCATCAGCCTTCACAGCGGCTCGTCAATGGATCGAGACGGGGGTGAATTTCATTAAAAATGTGTCTGACAAGTTTTGGTATTGGGATATCATTCTTCCTTTTATTCGACCTGTGACTTTTGTAAGAATTTTTTATATAACACATTATAATGTCATTATTCTAAAATTTAATATTTTTTGCACGTATGGTATATATTAAGTAGTTTTAGAATATTAATTGATTTTAGAACTTTAAATTAATTTTTGTCTTCATTGAGTTTTTCTCTATTTTTAATTACAGGGATGCCGTGGATTGGAACTGATGTGTTCAGCACTTAAATATAAATTCGAATCAAGACAGACATTCGAGGGATTAATTCAATTTCCTATTCCATTCAATACTAATGTGTCATTTGGGGAAAATTCAGTTGAAGGCTCAGGAAAAACGTGAGTTTAATAAATTACAGTATTCATTTTTAATGCAGAATTAAATAAAATACATATAACATACTTAGGTAAGAGTGGACAATTTTAAATTATTTAAAATGTTAAATATTTATCATTTTCAGGTTATTCATGACTTCAATGAGAATGTTCATGAATGAGGTTGAAACACTTGGAGGAATTTCACCTCCTTTGGTGAAGAAATTTAATAATTATTGTTTCCGAGTTTGTTCATTATTTCGAGAGCAAGAGGAAACTACGAAAGCTGCCAAAGAATTCGAAGACGCTCTTTTCGTTTTCAAAGGAAAAGAACGAAGTTTGAATTTAACGGAAGAGGAATTGGAAGCAAAGGAATTAAACCAATTGTTTCCGCAGTTTAATGAATTTGAAGAATTCAACGACCAATCATTGGGAGATGACAAAATGGATACAGATGAAGTTGAGGATAAAAATAAGGATATTTTAACTGATAACGATGTTGAATTCTTTTTGAAATGTTACAAACAAGTTCTGACCCATGTAAAATCAGAATGGATCAATGAAAAAGAAATGCCATTCAATTTGGACTTTATTACTCCCATTTTAAAGAGGTAAAATTAATATTCATTGTGTCATTCATTCTTGTCATTTTCAGAATTTCGGATTAAATAATTAAATATGGTTAAATATGCTCATAATTAGATTCGAATTGGGATGTGGAATCGTTGATAAAGTGGAATTAAGAAAAGAAGAAGTTGAATTTCTTCCATCCGCTTGTATCGCAGTTCATCACATAATGAAGGAAGAAACGGCAGAAAATTCCACCTATGACTTTTACCATGATTCGAATTATAAAGAAGTGATGAAACTGACTTCCATCTTTAATTCATTTACGCTCCGAGTGAAAGAGCTTTTACATGAATGGCCTGATCATCCTGCACTTAATAAGGTGAAATATTGAACATAAATAAAGATGTCTTTAATTTAATGGTTACATTTATCTTTAATTTAAATTATTTTGATTCATAAATATTTTTGTGTTTTAGATCATCGAAGTTATTGAGAGAATTAAAACTTTTAAAATGGACCAACCACTTGTCAAATTCCTTACTGGTCTTGAATGTCTTTTGGGTTAGAAAACGTTTAATACCTTATAATTAACTCAATGATATTTTTATATATTATTTTTATTATTATGGTTAAAACGATGTTTGCAAGAATCCAAAATTCGTTTTGTTCAATTAATTTTACAGCAAATTCTCAAGAATGGGAAGTTTGTGCTCACAAGGGCGTGTCGATCGCTTCTTACTTAAAGAACATTACTGATTTAATTCTTTGTTGGAGAAAGGAAGAACTCCATTGTTGGAAAATCCTCCTTGACATCACATTGAAGAAAGAGAGGGCCAAAGGAAACAAATGGTTCTTTTACCTCTTTTCTGCCGTTAATGAAGCTTATGAATCAATTCAGTCTCCAATTCAAATTCTTCCAGCTCTCATTCAATTCATGGAGCGTTGTTCACTCGGAGAGTTTCATTTCAGACTTGAAACAATTTACAACGTCCATAAACATCTTTTGGCAATGAGAGATCATGCAAATAAGAATTTCGCTAAACTCATTTCATTCATGTGGAACGTATACGTTTATTACAAGCAATTTTCACCAATTGTCCTAAAAAGGCTGGAAGATCTTCGAGGGCCGATTGAAAAGAAAATGAAAGATTTCGTTAAGATCTGCCGTTGGAATGATGGAAATTATTTTGCTCTGAAAGATTCTGTCAAAAAATGTCAATCCACGTTGGGAAAACTTGTCAAAGAGTTCAAAGTTGGACTCAATGTTCCAATTTCTACCTTCATTGTGGCCGATATGAATGTTCAATTAGGAGAAGAACTGAAAGAGAAAAAAAAGAAACGGAATCGTAAAATTGATAATTCTGCACATTATTTAATCCACGAGTCTTTGATAGGATTTGAGAATATTGCGAATGTGAAGAGACTGAATAAACTTGAAAAGTATTTGAATAAAATGAAAGACATCACCGACGAACTTTACGAAATGGAAAAAATTAAATTCGATGAGACGATTTCAAATAGAGAGGAACTTACAGTTAGCATCATTGAAACTGTAGATGAATTACAATCACTTGAAGTAAGTTTCCAATTATATGATCTACTTTTTAGAAAGACAAGAAAGGACTGTAAATAATTAATAAAATACAATCTGTATGATTCATAATTTTTATTGTTTAATTACAGGTTACTGAAACATGTCATGAGAAAAGGAAAAAGGCCTATCATAACATCCATTCAAGAAAACGAGCTGCTCTTGCCGATCTCTTCAAAGAGCTTTCAAAACACATTTCTTATCGTCGTGGTTTAATTAAACTCAAGAAGGTGAAAGAAGAGCGAGGGAATTTGTTCTATGATTTCACTCCAAATCCTATTGATATCAAGGCTGGGTGGAAAGATAAGAAATTAGGAATTGACAAAGAACTTGTTTCTTCCTGGGAGGACTGCGATTCTTATTTTGTTAAATCCATCGCTCGTCTTTCAACCATGTTGATCGCCTTTGACACCCCGAGCAAAGAACTCGGAATTAATATTTTGGACAGAAGTAAAGGATTTGCCTATGATCTTTTCAACCTCGTTGAGACGGAAATTAAAGGGATTTCTTCATTTGCTTCCCATCTTTGGAATCTTCGTCAACTCATTGAATCTGTGCAATTTCTTGGACCTGAAAAGTTGTCTAGCTTGGACGAAGAAGCCATTTATGAAAAAGTCTGTTCATTTGAGTTTGACACACGCCAATTTTTACTTCTTTTGAATTCCATTCCAACACGTGCAGAAAATTTGGAAATGATCAATAATTTGCAAAAGGCTTTGGCAATCATATTAAAAATTAAAACGAGCATTACGACTCTTTCACAAAGAGAGGTTATGAAAGGGAAATTGAGTCGAGAAATGACAATGAACGAATTTACTGCATTTGACACGCAGCTCGTCCAAGTAATTTATTTTTACAAGGATTGTGAAAAACTTTCATTAAGATCTTCATTTGGACATAAATTGACCCAGATGATTTCTGCTCTTCAAGAATTCCATTCGAATTTACCAGAGAAGGAAGTCAAAAACGCAGTTAACCATGATAAATTTTTCAGAATTGCTGATACCCTTGTTGAAAGTATTCTCTTGTCCATTCAAAACTTAAGAACTGCCAGAACCCGTGAAGAGAAAGAAGGAGAAATTGAGAATTTGAAAGAACTTGAAACCTTCTTTACTTCATTGGCGTCCGATATTGAAGAGATCAACTCTCAATTTAGCTGGTTGATCAAATCTGCTGAAAGTGACCAGAAGAGATCCAAGGTCGTGAAAGATGTTACAATACTTATAAAACAATACGGAAATACTTGCCAATATTATCTTGCCATGTTTTTGAAAAAACATCGAAGTAATTGCAAGTTATTGAGCGTCCTCACAAAAATATTTACAACATTGAGTCAGAAGGGATTTTGCCTTCCACCTGACTACGACAACGAGATGAAAGAAATAGAAGGAGAATCAGAAGACAAATCAGGGATGGGTCTCGGAGACGGCGAAATGGCCCCAGATGCAAAAGACATGTCGGACAAATTGGAATCGGAGGATCAGCTTGAAGAAGCTCTTCGTCCTGGTGAAACTCCGCAATCTGGAGACAAAGATTTGGATGATGAAGACAAAGGAGTGGAAATGTCTGATGACTTTGAAGGAAAAATGCAGGATAAGGACGATAAAGATGCAGAGAATTCTGATGAAGAGGATGAGAAAGATAAAGAAGAGGAAGATCTCGATAAGCAAATGGGGGATGTTGATGATTCAAAGAATGATTTAGATGAGCAGTTGTGGGGCGGGTCGAGTGATGAAGAGGATGAGGATCCAAAAGAGGAAGAAGACACTGGGAAGAAAGGAGCAAAGGTTAATGAGGAAACCAAATTGGAAGCAAAGGAAGACCTCCCCGAGTCCAAGGAGAAGAAAAAAGAGAAGGAACAAAAAGCAAAAGATTTGAATGAGGAGAACAATGAAGAAATTAATGACGATCAAACTGATCCTTATCATGGAGACATGAAGCCTGATGATGAAGAAATTGAGGATTTGGAACTCCCTGATGATATTCAATTAGATGAGGGAGAAGTGAAGGATAAGGAGGAAATAGAAGAAAATCCATTTGACCTGGACGATGAAAAAGATGAATTCCCTGAAGAACCCGAAAAAGAAGTTCAGGAAGAAGAAGAAAAGGTTGAGAAAGATCCGAGGGAACTTGACAAAGATGATGGGGAAGATGAAGAGGGTGAAGAAAAACCAGCGATGGATTTTGAACCTCCAAATCAATCAGAGGTCAATGAGGATGTCAATGAAGATGAATCAGAAGATGCAAATAAAGAAGATGAACAACTGGAAGAAAAATTAGATCAATTAGGAATTGACAATGAAGAAGAAAAGGAGGATGAGGAAGTTGATGAAAAATGTAAAGAAGAGACGAAAGGAAGTGAAGAAAAAGTTGAGCCATCTGAGCAAGAACAAGGAAAAGATCAAACAACAGCTCCAAATGAGAAAGGAAAAGGGAAAAATGAGGAGAATGATGCTTTGGAAAAGAACGAAGAGGAAAATGCAGGACAAGAGGAAGTTGGTGCTGGACAAGCGGAGAGCGAAGGAGGAACCAAAGGAAAATCAGCCCAAAGTGAAACTCAGGATGAGGAAATGAGTGATGAGAAGAAGCCAGCAAAGAAGCCTGGGGAATCGGAATTGAAAAGGACGCTGGCTGACCAACTTGATCAATCTCATGCTAAAAGATTAAAAACTCGAGAAACACAAGAAGATGAAGAAGAAGCGAAGGAGGAAGAAGGAGAAACATCGAAAGCTGACCTTTATGAACATGTCAAAGAAGCTTCTTCGTCCCAAACTGTCACTTTAGATAATGCGTCAAAGGAAGAAGTTGAGAAACAAGAGGTAAATTAAATTAAAATTAACATCCAAAGCATTTTTAAAAAATATACCAATTAATTAACAAAATTAATGATAGTAAAATAGTTTCTTTCCCAATCTGCTCCCGAAAATATAAGTACTCGTATAATAATAGCCAATATATGTAGATAGATATTTTGTAATTTGTGCTCTTTATATTTATATTCAATTTCATTTTGTCCAAATGATATATCTAATTAATGTATTGTATAAAATAATCTCAAAATATGATAATGAGTCTTAATTTTAAATATTTTATAGAAGGAAAAGAAGTTGGAAGAAGATGGTAAAGATCTTGAAGCGGAAGAAATTGATGAAGTTGAAGAAATGGAGACAGAAACACCGGATTTACTTCGAAGCCTTCCGAAAAAGGAAAATAAGAAGAAGAAGGATAAAGAGAAAAAGGAGGAAGAAGACAAAATTGAAATTATGGATGTTGAAGGTGAAATCACTTTGACTTTTGGGGCCCAGCGACCTTCCACCTCGACCCATCACACAAGAACTGATCTGCTTGATGAATGGAGAGGTCAAAAACTTGAGAAGGAAACTGATAAAGAAGAGGAAGTTGAGGACTTGCAAAGAAGAATTGCTCCTGCTTCTGTCTCTGCTTGGGCTGAGCTTGAAGGACGGACTTTGGGTTTGGCACAAGAACTTTGCGAGCAATTGAGGCTCATTCTGGAACCGACGCTTGCTGCGAGGCTTAAAGGGGATTACAAAACTGGGAAGAGACTTAATATGAGAAAGGTGAAGCATTTACCATATAACTATTTGAACTTTTTAAATAATCAATATGATTTAATTAAATAAATAATTTTTTTGTCTTTTAGGTTATTCCTTACATTGCTAGTGGATTTCGTAAAGATAAAATCTGGTTGAGGAGAACTGAACTTTCCAAAAGAGAATATCAAATATTGATAGCTTTAGACGACTCAGCTTCAATGGCTGACAATCAATCCAAACAAGTAATTCTTAAAAACCTAAGAAATCTGTTTGGAACCTGTAAAACTATATATTTAAATCAAAGATTTATTAAATAATTATTTAATTGTTTAGATGGCCTTTTCATCATTAGCCGTTTTGGCTCGTTCACTTAATCTTCTTGAAGCTGGGCAACTTGGAGTTTTAAGTTTCGGTGAAGAAGTTGAACTTCTTCATCCCTTTGATGAGCCATTTTCTGAGTGGACGGGGGCATCTCTCGTGGAAAAATTCACTTTTGCTCAACGAAGAACCCGAATTGCTCAATTAATGTCGAAGACTATTTCTCTCTTCAGAAAAGGAAGAGAATCATCGAGAAGTGAAGTGGCCCAATTGTTGCTTATTGTGAGCGATGGACGTGGTGTTTGTAACGAGGGATCAATTACTGTCAAAGCTGCCGTTCAGAGAGCAAGGGAAGAAAACATTTTTATTGTTTTTGTTATTGTTGATAATCCCGAGAACAAAGACTCAATTATTGACATTCGGCTTCCTGTATTTGGACCGAATAATGAGCTTATTGAGATATCAAAATATCTTGATCATTTCCCCTTCCCCTTTTATTTAATTTTGAGGGATTTGGCCTCTTTGCCAAATGTTCTTTCTGACGCATTGAGACAATGGTTTGAACTCGTAACTTCTGATCAACGTTGATCAATTTTGGTTTATATTTTTGTTGAATCTTCAATTTCTTCAATATTTACTTATTTGTCTTATTTATTACATAATTAATATTTATGTATACATTACTTTGGAATAATAAAATGCTTACATTTTATCCTTCTTTTTTTTACCTTGAATCATGTTATGATCGTTCGTATAATTCATAATCATCAGATTTCTCCTCAAGATGGACATTTATAGGATTAAAAATTTTTCTACATTTTTTGGGTTCAATTTTTCATCGCCAAAGAAATTAGCTATGATTTCATTTATTTCATTAAAATTTTGAATGAAAAATTTTAATATTTTTGAAAATTCGAAATTCACTTTCACATCACAACTCATCTAACACTCACAATAACGTAACCATTTATGGAATTAAGTGAATTAACGTTCTTCTTCATATTTCTAGTAAGCTTCATAAATTTTATATTTTACTGTTAAAACGTATGAAAGTTAAAATGTAATGTAATGTAATTAAAATGTAATGAAACATTAACAAATAGTCTACAATTCATTAAATAACATCACACATGTATTTTTTCATAGCTCCTTTTGACGACTCACGTAACGCCAATAGATGACTGTAAAACGGAAGGAGGTCTTTGTTTCCAACTTGGTGAGAATCTTTAATTTAAAGTTGCTACTACAAATAAGGTACTACTACTTTAATGTAATATAATAGGTTATTTACTGTTCTATTAAATTATTTAACAAGTTTTCTTTATTGGAACATTAAGGTTGTTCGGATAATGGATGTGACGTCGTATTCAAAATCCGAAAGGTAAAATCTCCTGGAGGAACTACACAAGTCTATGAAATAACGTTGAATGGAACCCTTGGCCCAAGTGAGGATGCCTATTCCGCTGTTGGATTTTCAAAAGACGATAAAATGGTTTAATTTTATAAAACATTAAAGTGTATTAAAACTATACGCATTTTTTATTTAAGTGTTAATTAACCATTCTAAACCTCTTAGGGTGATGATGGCGTCATTGCGTGCATTCCTTCGGATAAAGGAATAGCGAAAAAATTCATCAACATAGGAAGAGAAAATAAAATGATCAAGGTAATTATAATTTAAATGTCAATACATTTACATGTATTTATATTCTTTGTCTTCTTGAATGAAAATAATTCGATTAAAATGATTTATCTAGGACGATGATGGAATTACATTGAAATCATCATTGAAAGAAAAAGGCAGACTGACCTGTGTAATTCATATGGAACCGAAGCTCAAGTTTAACGAACTTGAAATTGATATCGAGAAAGAATTGTACTTTGTTCTTCTTGCTGCTGGTCCAAAAGATGGAAAAGATGGCATTGGATATCATTTACAAAAAATTGCATTGTCGAACAATTCGATTGGATTTAATCTTTCGAGTGGATCTAATAAAACCGACACCGTAAGACTTGTGCAAATATATATATATCACTCATTCCAAGTAGTCTCAATCTAATATATAATTTTTAACATATTCTCCAGTGTAAGTTACGTACGAACTTTGACCGGTAACGGGGCGAGAAATATAATGTTGTAATTGACCATTGTTTCATAATAACAAACGTTTATTGTTCTTTTTCTATTGGGCATTATGAAACAATGGTCAATTATAACATTATATTTCTCGCCCCGTTACCGGTCAAAGTTCGTACGCAACTTACACTGGAGAATATGTATTATAATTATTCATCTTTAATTTGACATACTTTATTCACTTATTTTAATAAAGAATAGTTTTTTTCATACGTTTCATATTAATATTCAGAGTTGATAACACCATGCAATGTTTGAGAGGAGATTTCAAGAGTGCAGTTTAGAGAATAAGAATGCAAGATTTGGGAACTCGACCTCTTTGTCCTCCCTTGTTTGCAATGAAATATTCGGAGTCGTGGCTTTCGGACACCATCAAGATCTAATATTGTAAACAACTGAATTATTCAAAAATTACAAATATGGATAGATTTATATCCCTGTAGTTCAGTGGCGGATCCAGGATTTTTTATCACATGTGCACAAATATCAAAACCCGTTATATCTACACCGAATTAGATAAATTTTTCGTTTTATCTAGTGTGTTTTTTATGCAATAATTATTACATTATGGTATTAGTTTGAAATTCCTTACATGACTTTAAAATAGAATTTTTCAGAAATTTAGTTAACGTTTTGTGAATGAATTCTTGCAAAATTTTAAATATTTAAGAAATCTTTTTGAAAACAAACCAGTATAAGATAGTATGATAACGGGACCTTTAGGTCCCGAAAAAATTTACCGTAAAATAATAAAAAATCCATTGACAGCGGACAATTTTTAAAAAAGCAAGATACCACAAATTTTTTTGTAAAATAAGGAAAAATTAATTAACGAGGGACAATTTTTTAGAAAACAAGACATTACAACTAATTTAGCGGCATTTAGGTCCCGAGAAAATTTTTCGAGGAGAATCTTTTTAAAAATCAAGACTGAACAATATATTCCGGGATCTTTAGATCCAGGAAAAATTTTAGGAGGAAGAAATTAAAATAGAATGAGAATTTTTTAGAAAAATCTCATTTTATCTAGTTTAGCCCAAAAAGTGCACGTGGCACAATGCTGGATCCACCACTGTAGTTAAAATTACATCGATCAATTAAGATGAAAAGCTTTAAAATTGATTCCTTGATCGTTATTACCTCATTAGCACTAACACTGATTTCATCAAGACCCTTTGCAGAGTAATCATACATCACTTTCCCTTTAACAGGATTTCCAGCAGGTTCAAGATTATCTTCAGAATCAATGCTAAACGATTGATTGAGATTCACACTATGGATCGGCATTCTAAGGAAATCCACACAAATTCATAAGACCCAATTGTAAAAAAAGTCTTATCAAGAATATAAAGTTAAATACATTTCGAGCTCTCGATTCAGATCCATCATTAGTTGTTGACAACGAGCGAAGTAGGTCGTCTGTGAAGCGATGAGTTCCTGTATTAATTAAATTATTATTAACATGTTAAATAATAAGTAATAAAATAATTAGCTATGACTTTACTTTTAAGAACTCAACATGCCGATCCCTTGCAGCTATAACGAGTTCATTAGCAATTTTCACTGAATCTGTTTGTTGTGTGAACTCTTCTTGAGCTGTGATCACCTCACGTTCAGCCTAGAGGTCAATATGGTTTAAAACATGTTTACCAATATACACAAGCACAACATTATTAAAACATTAATTAAAACATCATAAATCACACATATTAATACACTAGTATTCATTCAACAAATAGAGTACTAAATGGTTAATTGATAATACCTGCTGTATTAAAACCCTAGGATCTGACCCATCCTTCTGTTAGCGGCATTAAATAGTAAATAGTAATATGAGAATTAGATTAAAATTATTACATGTAGAGTAATTGTTTGTTTCATGAAGCAAAATGTACATTGAGCAACGTTGAAAACATTTGTTATGACTGTAGAGCAAATCAAGCAATATCATAAAATCAAATAAATACAAATACACGTACGGGTGGCACACTGCTCATACTTCTTGCCTTTCGTAAACGGTTCTTTGCGGCGTCCAAATCAAGCCTGTGAATGTAAAACAGTATAGCAATATGAAGCACATTTGCAAACAAACGCATTTCCAGTGATGCATAATGGGAACATACTTAATCTGTTTATATTTATAAATAGGTAATGTCATTGAACCTTTTATTTTCTAATGTCTTTTTTTCTCGTATAGCATTTTTAACTTCATTCTCCAAGAATTTGTTGAGGGGGTCGACAAAGGAATTGACCGCGGTGTTAATGAAATCTCTCTCTGCGAGCCCAAGCTTCAGATTGTTGTGGCCGACTCTTATTAGCATGCTCCCTGGATGATCCCAAGTCCCATGAATGATAAATAAGTAACAGTTCCTTTTAAATTGAAATGATTAATTAACTCTAGATGTTAAAAATACCATAGGCATTTCCAGGACCAAATTCATTTCCTGCTTCGATCATTCCCTGTCCAAGGCATTCCATATTGCTCATTCGGGTCGGACGTTTCTTTTCGATTTTTTCTAAAATCATGTCCTCGACTCGATAGCCTTCATTTAAACAACGATAATACAATTAACAAACTAATACTACCGTTCCTGAATTTTCAATACACTACATAATATTTTATGTAGTTAGTATATTCAGAGGAATTTGTATAGGACCACTAGAATATGAATTATTCAAATATGCGTAAAATGAAGAAAAAATGACCTGGATTAGGAACCAGAACTGTCTCTGTGTCTTTCACGATCCTCTGTGTCAAATTCTTCGTTCCTTCAATTTGTTTGCACATGGATTCAAGCTGTGGGTCAATGTTCGTCTTTTCACCTGAATACAAAGCTTCTTCTGCTGTCTATTTCATCAAAGAAAAAATTATTTCATTATCTCTCTGTCCAATATGAAATACTCTTCTTCAATTTAACCTGAAAAGCTCTCGTGATGAATTTCCCAGCATCTCCAACCAAGTTCTTCAAATCCATGATGTTATACCAAAATTCTCCGACCTTCTCCCGAACTCCTTTGCTTCCCAACTGAGGAAATTAGTACGAAGGTCTCAATTTATCCCTCAGATCTTCAAGACCTCTCAATTTACAGGAGACACACGAGGGAGAGTGTCGGCTGACTCGGTGTCTCCGATCGATGCCCTACTACACCCACACTGGAAGGCTCTTGTATTCACAATTCGACTCACTGCGGAGCTCCTCATTCCTCATACAAGCTGTAATTAAAAAAGGGAAAAGTTCATAATCCGGAGAAGAGCAAAACCTTGTGAATCATGTGTCTTATCCTTTTATCTTTTTTTCTAAGGAACATCCAATCTTGGAAGAGTCAAAATACATTTCTCGGTAGTTCTAATAAGACTCTTTATAAACCATAGAATGCGAAGTAGGGGGATTTGAGCTATGGTGTTGTATATCCGATTCCAAACAACTTGGATGAAAAGAGGAAGGAAAGTGTAAAGGCCAAATGCGCCTGCCCTCCATATGAAACTATTACGAATGTGCTTAAAAAGAAAAAGATTCACATTGGGAAGACATTTGGAAAATTTAGGTGCAACGGAGATGAGAAAATTAAACTATTCATTGTTCTTTGATGCAACAAACCGAATTTTATACTTTGTCAATACCCTAATTAGTGTATGAAATACAACCAATGTAATAAGGTGTGTGCTTGAATGGTCATTTGGATATTTTGAATGTTTTGGGAGTTAGCGATTAAAGGTATTGATGAGTGCGAAATGAGAATAAAAACTTTTAATTGAATTTTCACGAATTGATGTTTTATTTTCTTGTAAATTACAATCTAGAGACACTAATAATTAAAATGATTATTAATATAAAATAATTGTGCTTTTGAAGATACTTGTTGAAGAGTAAGCTGTGATAAAAACTCTTCTAGTATTGTTTAATACTTTAGCATTCACTGTAACAAATAAAATAATAATAATAAATTACTAATAATGTATTACCCAACATCAAACCATGATCATGTAACCCGAACAGGCTTACAAGTCTATAAAGCACTAATTTTTATCTCATTTTTAATACATTTTTTGGCTATTCAAACTACACATGGACACAAAAATAATATTTATCTTTGTCTAGGAGGTTCCTCCAACGTTATTGTTTTCAATATCCACTATTGATGTTAAAAATGTAATTTTAAAAACAATTTAGCCGTCTTTTACAATTTTTGCTTAAATACACAAATGGACATAAAATCACCAATATCGTCAACAAATAAGATATAATCTTACAGTAAGTTTCCACAAAGCTTCATTTTTCTTTGTATAATTTTCTTAAAAATCTTAATTTAAATATTATTTTCGAAAATGCGAGTTCGTTTATTTACATCAAAAAGTTACAAACTAAATATACAATTATAGTTTTGCTAAAAAATACTATATAGCTATAAATATAAAGCAATATTGTGTAAAAGCTTGCTCGATGATATTCTAAGTTGATTACGATACAAAAATCCTATTACACTCTCAATTATAAAGACACATAATTTATTTGATTTGACCCTTATATTGCGCAATTTTGTTTAGTATTATGATTGTAACAAAAATAGCAATTAATATAATTTCTAACGAATTTGAGTGAAGAGTTACTTTAACTAAAAAAAATCTTAATCACAGTAGAGTGCAAAAAGTTCCCATTAGAAACTTGAAACAACTTGAAGAACCTCGTAAAAATTGAATATTAGAACCCATGTAAATCGTCAATACATGAAACAATGATTTCGATTATTTGCGTAATGCGTACATCTTTATACCTTAAAACTATTCCGCTGCACGAATCACTTCACAATTTAAGAGACAAGACGAAGAAACTCTCTAAATGAATAGTTCGTGAATTTAAGGAGCGTAACCGTGTGACTCGTCCGACTCCGACCCTTCGTCGGTCGAAGTTCCCTGTTGGTCTTGGTTCTGGTTGTCTTGTGGTGGTTGAGGTTGAGACTCTTCTCGAGGAGGAGAATAATGGACTGGTGATGGAACCCGACTGAGATGCTGGTAAAGGCCTCCACGACCTCGAACTACACTCCTTAGGCTCGTTCTACACACTCGACAAAAATTGTCTCCAGCTGGAAAGGGAATTAAATATTTAGTCTCCCAAACTCACAATTCATTGAAGAATTGACGATGTTTAATTTTATTTTAACCTCTTGTATAATGACGACAATTAGGACATGTTTGGCTGTCAATAGGCAGAGGTTTTCCACAAAGAGTAGCATTTGGACATCTCGCTAATATTTATAAAATATAATATTTATTTATAAAAATTATCTACCATTCATTTAATTATAACTTCAATCACAAATTGTTTGAAGGATGAGATTATATAATTAATGGTTCATTTAACTTACACAATCGTCGTGGGCCAACCGATCTTATGTCACTGGCGCAATGAGGACAATAAGAGTCGAGAACCCGTCGGACTGGATCTCCAGAAATTACATCTTGAGGATTCACATTCCGCCCTTCTCCCCTGGCATATCTCCCATACCTAGATCTTCGGTATGGAGCCATCCTGTTATCCCTTTAAAATTTTATAAAAACAAACATTGACTACAATTCCAAATTTGTGTTTGTGTAGCCTGAAGCTGATGATAAACCTAAATATTGATTTTGTACAATCCTGATCGTAATGTTATAATTTTATAAACCATAAATTAATATTAAAATTGTATTATAATATGACACGATTTAAGAATCCAAATATAATCTAATGATGAAGCAAGGACAAAGAAGATTTGTAATTGGTAGAAAAAAGTGCAATGGGTCAAAAATGGAAGGTCTTACCTGGCTTGCTGAATTTTGACAAATCTTTTTCTCCTTGATCCAAAAGGGGGTCTTGAAGAGTGTTCAACCTCTCCTGAAAGATCCTTTTAATGGAAGGAGTTTAATTAACATTTTTAAAAGGGAAATATTGGAGAGAGAGGAAAAGGGAGTGTTGAAATGGAATCCTATTGGAGTTGGATTTGAAGGAAGTGGAATGTGAAAGTTTACCACACGGCCAACACGGGCTCATCATATGGGACTGCGCGATCCTGCGATCAAAGGGGATAGATTGCAAAAAACGAATCAAAATATCACGTGCTACCATTCCCGCATCGATTTCAATCCTTTACTCACTTAAATATTTCTCCGGGGATTCTTCAAATCTTCATTCTTAATCTTTTGATTAGAGATTTAGTATGGATTGTCATTATAATCAAAATCGAGAGATAATTTAAGAGAAAGGGAGTTAAACTCACATTTGACTGTCTTCGTCAAATGAGTCATTTAAAACACTAACATAGTTGTTTTATAACATACAAATCGGATATGTCAGTAAACTAAGGAATAAATAAGGACCATCAAAAATGAATTCGCAAACTCATACAGTTGGGAAATATAAATACATTTATGGTAAGTTTTAAGTTTTATTTTATAGGCATATAATTATTTTTCATCGAAAGCTCTACTCAAAACAATTAGATAATTTGTATTGATTTTGATTTTGATTCATTTATAGAAAAGGGGACAGGGAGATTGGCACAATGTCCGGGCTTATATTGCGGAAGAACTCTTTTTTCGAATGGAACGTGAGTGTGTTTATAATATTCATTACTAAAAAGATAAAAACTAATATATGAATCTGTACAACGACTAATTACCAATTTTATCATATTTTTAAATACTTAATAAGGAACTTTATATTGATTACAGATATAGCGACTGTGGGAGCTGTCCGAGAGGATTTAGAAGAGATTCCACATACGAATGCAGGTAAATTGAATGAATTTCTGATAACAATTTAGATTAATATGAAGATCTAATGATTTTATTATTGAATTTCTAGACCATGTGGCGATGAACTAGAAAGATTCGATTGGCTTTATCTTGGATTTATGGCTCTACTACCAATTCTTTTGCATCTCACTTCAATTGACAACAAAAGACTAAAGTAATTTTTAACAATTTCAAACTATGTTTTATTTATTAAATTCAATTAACTAAACTTTTCAATTGTTTATTTTACCAGCAACAAAGATACAATCGGACTCGTACTTTGCGCACTTGTTGAAATTAGCATTTCATCTATTCTCACAATATTTTTCTTTGCTGATCCATTCGGAACTTTTCAAATCAAGTCATGTACGATCGTTCATGAACTCTCGGATTGGTATCCAATATTCTACAATCCATATCCAAACTACGATGTATGATTAAACATTCACTAATATAATCGAACACTTAATTATTATTATTTGATATGTTACATCATGATTTTCAATGTATATTAATAACAGGAAACCGTATTTTGCTCGCATGAAGCAGTATACCCAAGGTATGTTACTTTTATCTAGAAGACAGCCAAATTCTTACCCAATTAATATGATTAATTTTTTAATATAAATTACATTTAAATATGTATTTTTAAATGATTTAGATATACCATGGTCATTATATTTTACGCTCTATCGGACTTCATGATGGTATTTACTCGACTCATCGCATCAACATGTGGTATTCGAGTTTCAAAGTCAATTTACAATGGTCTTTACTTTTATCCACTTCTCACGCTCGCACATCTCGTATTCGGGGGTCTCATATGTAATTTGACATCATTTTAAAACTTAAATAATTGTTTTTACACAACGTGGCGGAATAATGTAGATTTTTATAATTTTTTCCATTATTTACAGATAATATCTTTCCATACATCACAATAATTACTTCAGTGATTTCTTGCGCGTACCATTTTGCAAAGAGAACAAACCAGGTTCGCATACAATTTACTTATTTTTTCTTCATCGTGTCCTATTTTTTGATGAATTCTTAACTATCGATTGTTTTAAAACAGGAATTCAAGAAATTGTTGATCGAAAGCGTCACTGACTGGAGGAATATAGGAATCATTCTATTTCACTGGTTCCTTCACGCATATGGAATCATTTCTACAATGGAGCTGCAGAAATTCAAATGGGATTTCTGGTTATTGAATCTTGTTCCTGTTCCAGCCCTTCTGTACATTTTTACAGTCAACTTTACAGATCCAGGAAAATTGCATGGAGATTAATGTTATGAAATAGTTAAACCCCAAATCGTTACTTTAATAATATTTAAGCATTGATGTATTTATGAATGTATGCCGTTTATTATGTGAATAAATATTTTTCAATTTAAATAATCTTTTATTGAATAGATTTTTTATAAAGTGTGCAATATTAATATATAGGTGTATAACAATTCATGTTATGAAATATAATATATTTATCGAAATATATGTTTTATACGATTTAAAAATAGGCTCATTTAAATATTTAAATCATCTTGTCTTTTAACAAAAATTTACATTTAATAATGTATATAGTTAAATAGATGCTTATCTTTCGTTAACAGGAAGTATTGTAAAATATTTTTCTTTGACTTGACACGAACTGATTGAACGTTAAAGCAACGTATTCCTGATACGACTCCTTACATTTATGGTATGTAACAAGTAGAGGTGATAATGAAGTAGGTATTTGAAAGATTTGCAGGTAAAGGTTAATTGAGGAAACGGATTGACATTTTGGACTCCACTTCGGACCGATCAAGAGCTTTGCAGAATTCATCAAGAGAAATCATACCGTCTCCGTCGTTGTCAGCTTCAACAATGGTTCTCTCAGCGATACTCAATAGTTGTTCCTCGCTAAAAAGGAATTGATATAAGATTTTTTGGATTCAAGGTTATCACATTTTACATAACGAGTATTTATTATTTACTATGATTATGATTATGATACATAAATATATTATGAATATTAGTAAATACGAGAGTAATTCACCTAATATTTTCCCCGACCATCATTTGCAATACAGCCAACAATTCTTCTTTGGTGATGAGATTATCGTCATCCAAATCGTAGAGTTTGAAGGCAAATGCGAGTTTCCCATCCCTTGAGTTGAATTCATTTTCCTTATTTTTCTTCACAGGGCGAAAATGGGC
The DNA here is from genome assembly GCA_034687125.1 of Neelides folsomi. Taxonomy (NCBI): domain Eukaryota; kingdom Metazoa; phylum Arthropoda; class Collembola; order Neelipleona; family Neelidae; genus Neelides; species Neelides folsomi. The sequence goes on along the minus strand of JAQGBZ010000212.1, from coordinate 60,521 downwards.
CAAAACTCGAACAAACTGGCGAAAATTAACTCGATCTTCGCTTGCACCTCTGAAGAAAGCCATAACTATTCTTTCTCCCAGTGGATTGATCGCCAGCTCAGGTATCCGCAGAAAATCCTCTCTGCTTAGTGCTCCAGTGTTTGCTTTATCGAGAGATGTGAAACGACTGTATAATCTTTCAATTTGATTTGCAGTGACTAATAAAAATTTTATTAAATCAAATTTTAACGAAGTGGCCTATTATATTAACATTAGACATCGAATTAAATTTTAATAACATACATCCTGTCTCCTTCTGGATATCCGCGATCTCTTCTTCTCTCAGAAAGAGTGATGTTCTGCTTCCCATTTTAACAACTTTTAATATTTTAACAAGCCTGTAAAATAAAAGAAATGAATTATTATTCCAAAATTTAAAGGATAGTTAAAGAGTATTGACTACTTATAAATACTACTATGTATAAGTAGAATTTAACTAAAAGAACTTACTGACTGACTTAAACTTACTTACTTATTTTAACTTTTGCACTGATTAAAAATAAACTAAAGTTGAATAAATTAATATAAAATAAATATTTTTTATTAGTTAGGCAGGAGTAAGAAGTAAATTCTTGAGTGGAAAAAAGAGAATGGATTAAATGTTGAGGACAAGACGGGTAATAAAGTATGCAAAGCTGCAAAGGTATGGAACCTTGAAAGTTTTAATGATTTAGGAGTCCTCGTCAATTCGTGTAGCTGAATTGAGAGAAGTGTGTATTGTATAATATTACATACACAAATTATTAAATATACTATAAATATATTATATAGCACCACTCGTGAGATTGAAGGATGGTGAGAATGTGAAAGTGAATGGCTGATAAAGACCTTGGATTTGGGCTATAAATTGATAACCATTAAACCAAGATAAGGTTCCATCTCGGAATTGGTAATTACACCCCTGAGCAAATCAAAATATATCCACTTGTTCCGATTTATTCTTGATGTAAAAGTAAGCCTAAATCCTCGATGAAAACATGAATATGGAAAATTTCTAATTGAAAGGTTTAATTCGACGTCATTCCTTCGTCTTATTTCATTGACGTAATTTTACAACCAAACATTTCATTGCTTCCGAAGTATTTGGCTTATATTCTTTGGCTTGTAAACTCATGGGTATTAAAATTAGTTTCGTAAAATAATGAGCAAGTGTAAGATATTTAGAAGTAAACAAGAGATCTTACCTTGAGTAAAGTAATCCTTCTTGACGTGTCAAATCAAAAGTAGTGACGACGTTTTGCAAATGAATTAGTAGACGAATGGAATAATTTTGATTGTGCTTTTAAATGGTCATTTAATTGAGGAGTAAAAGAGGTAATTATCAATTAAAAGAGAAGGTTCCTTGTACTAAACAATCCTGCATGCTCTCTTGTTTTCAACTGATGATTTAATGATTCAAATTACTAAACTGAAATAAACAATGATTCACCTTGCTATGCTAAAGCTATACAATCTCTCTTCTTTTCCTTGAAGCAACGAAGCAAGTCCAAAAACACTCGCCATCTGTTTTGCTCCCAATTCGGTCGAGTGCCGCCACATGAAACAATTTTAAATCCTCATTCACTCTAAATCTTAAATATAATTATTTTGCGTATATTTTAGGGAGTTAAATCTCCTATAATCACTATTAATTTATTACGTTTTCATTATCCTCTCTAAAGTTATAATTTTTAACAAGATCGACTATCAAAGATGTCGAAACTTGCATTAAAACAGCAGCTAAAAGGCTTAAAAAAGGCTGCCGATAAAGTTGTTCATGCACCGATTATGAGGACGAATGTTTTATCAAAATTGGCAACAAATGGTCCACCCCTTGGACCGATGCTTGGTCAGGTAATGTAATTTAATGTTTTTAAATAACAAAAGTATAGCAATTTTAACATGTGACATGATAAATATTTATTTATTATCTCGTTGTCTTTATATCCAATTTTGAGGTAAATATTAATTGTGTTTTTTAGAGAGGAATCAACATTACGGCATTTTGTAAAGACTTTAACGAGAGGACGAAAGATATGAAAGAGGGAATTCCACTCCCATGCAGAATCCGTGTTCACTCCGATAGATCTTATGAGCTCCAAATTAATAAACCGCCTGCTACTTACTTTCTCAAACAAGCTGCCGGTATTCAGAGAGGAGCAATGCTTCCAAGTAAGTTAAAAAAATTATTGAGTTGATGATAATTATGTTTATCATAAGTATTTATTTAAGAGTTTAATAATATTATTTTGTTCTTTTAGATAAAGAAGTCGCTGGCAAAGTATCATTGAAACACATTTATGAGATTGCAAAGATTAAACAATCAGACCAATTCTTAAGATTCGAAACTCTTGAGTTTATATGCAACCGCATGATTGAATGTGCTCGTACTTGTGGAATCCAGGTATAATAAAAATACAATACTTTACAGTAGAAATCTACCTAATTAGAAAAATTGCTGTTTTTAAATGTACTTTTATTTAAGCCATTTATTAACATATTTTATTAAAGGTTGTAAGAGAAATTGATCCAGAGGAATACAAACAATTTTTGGAAAATAGACAAATTATAATTGATGAACAATTGAAAGAACTCCAAGAGAAAAAAGAAGCCAAATTACTTCGAGCAGGCTGAATATTTTTCATATACTGGATTTCATTTTCATGAGTAGTTTCTATTATCGTAGTTATATTTTGGAATACTTAACATTATTATGAACGGTTGCATTTTATTGTAATATCTTTTTATGTGTCTACTATACGTAGAAGTTATTCAACATGCATTCTTGTCGTTTCGTAGTCAGTAATCTTTGAAAACGTGTTCAATAAATCATACGAAATTAAGCTCAGATGGCAAATCTTTTCTTGAATTCTTCCAAGATTTCAGGCGTAATGTCGCTTCCTCCGCACACGATGAGGACGATAGGCCCATCGGAAATAATGTTATTTTCTTCAAGTGCAGCCGGCAGAACTTTACTGTAGATTGAAGCCATTGTGACCCCGCAAGAAGGTTCAACCATAAATCCATGGTCATCTTCGCAAAAAATCATTTTAAAAATGAAACTTGGCAATTTTACAATACTTATTATAGAAAGTAAACCAAAGCTCGTTAATAAATCAAAACTAAAATTCACGTACCCAAAATTTTTATGCAACCCTTAACAGCTTCTTTGTCCTCAAGCACTTTTGAAATGACGTTGAATTTTTGGGCCATTTCAAAGATTTTGGTAGCAATACTCCGGGTTGAAAGTGTCTAAATATTTGTTCAATTTAAGGAAATTTCTTAATAGGATTTAACTTTTTTGATAAATTGTTTAATCTTACTTTAGCTATGCTTGTGGGAATAATCGAAACCAATTTATTTTCTTTCATTGACAAGTTAAAGCAATCTGCTCCCAATGTTTCCATTGCCAAAACGGGAACATCACTCCACTCTATGGTATATTAGTATTGTAATGTAGAGTATGGATAGTTGGATAGATATATTTTATACAAAAATGGACAAGGAATATGATACTTGTTTTTAATTTTTTAATGCATTTACCACATCTTTCAAGTCCTGTCAATACACCTGCCATTAAACCACCACCTCCAACGGAGAGAACGAAACACGCTGGTTTTCTCCCTCCTAAGCTCTTCTTCACTTCAACTGGAAGAGATGCAATCGTGTCCCTATTAAACATGGTTTTGAATAGATTATACAACTTTTTAATTTCATTAGTCTGTTGTCGATATTTTTAAAGAATTTTTGTATGCAAACCAAATGGCTTGATGGTCAAATGGATGAATTAGAAATGCTTCACTATCTTTCTGGGTTTCTTTGATAGCTTCATCGTTGGCTTCTTGCCAGTCTTTCCCACCAATCTGAAAATTTTTTCAGTTCAATTTTATTCAATTATTACATTACACATCGTTTTCATATTTAAAAAAGACTTCCGAACAATTATTTCAGATCCATAAGATCTGAGCTTTTTGAGCATCCTTTCAGAAATATAATCCGGGACAAAAATCTTGCATGGAACTTGGAGCTTTTCTGCAGTATAAGCCAATGCAAGTCCTGCGTTTCCTCCTGATGATCCTACAAACTTTTTGCATCCTTCTTCCAATTTCTAAATATAAATAAATTAAACATTTTAATTTAATAATTTTTCGTCCTATACCGCAAATATTTATATATTAATGTATTTGTATAATATTTTACAATACCTTCACACAAAGACCAGATAGACCCCTTAATTTGAAGGAACCACTTGGTTGAACGTTTTCCAATTTAAGGTAAACTTCTCTACCTGCAATATCAGACAAAGGCTTGCTGAATATTAATGGAGTTTCAACGTAGATTCTATTAGCCATTTTTAATTGATGGATATTTCTTAAGTTAAACCAAAAATATTGTGTTTGAATTGAAGGATTTTATGGTTTAACACTTAAACCTTGATCTGGCAAGCAAGGAACAAAAGTTAAATGTGAAGGTCCGTGTTTTCAATTCATTTAACATATTGGATACTTGAATATAAAATATAGTAAATACTTATTAGTCTTCATGATTAGTGTTTAACCTATATAAATAATAACTGCGCGCAATATTGTGTTTGTAATACAATTTTATGTATGTATAGCATCTTATCAATTGATGAGTTCCAGTTTAAGTTAACTGATAATGAAATCAATCAGATACAAGCACAAACATATTTTTGAACTTCTTCAAAAAATTGTGTAAACTATAAAATCATATAATAATATTTTCAATATTATACATACACACATTTAATTGGAGTTTTATTATATTTATTTATACTTATTATAGCTTACCTAACTTATACCCATTTCTAATCCACACGATTTCACAATACGAGAATTTGTTTCAAAACGAGGTAAATTGATAATAAATATTAATTTTTTATTATTCATTGTAGACTATCAGTATAAATAGACCTTATATTAATCTTCAATAATATAAACGATATCAATATGTATCATTTTAGCCACTTATCATATCATAGTTATAACATAAATTTTAATTGTGCCAGCGTGTCTACAAATATGTGCCAATATCAATAGATAAATTGTTAAGTATGATATACCCCGTTGAATAAAACCTCTTTGAAGAAGACTTTTAATGTAACCTAACTAATAATCAGAAGTATTTAGATATCATTGAGTAAATTCAATGCGAATAAATACATACACGTATGTACTTATATGTGTATTGTGTATGTAAAACAATATACCTAATATAATTCACAAGTCTCTCACGCTAACCCGAATCATACATCCATCTTAATCCTCGCTTTCCTCACCCTATTTCCTCTTTCTTCATATGCGGAAAAGTTGAACTTCGAACATTTGAAAATTAATATTACAAAAACAAAAAGTTCAAAGTAAATATTAGTAAGCGTAAAGTGCTTTCTTACTGTTAGTTAATCTTTATTAACTAATTAACAGAACAGGATTATAAGTACAAAAAATCCAACTTTTCTAAACTTGGACAATTCTAAACTTTTTTCCATATTTATTTTTAACTAATTTTACTTTATTGCCAAAATGGATATTTTTAGCCTAGCGATTGTTCTTTATATTATGTTTATGTCGATATGTCTTGCCATCATATTTTTGTCTGATTCGGATATCATCACATTCCTCTCTATTCATTTCGGGAAGGATCCAGGTATCTTAATCTAATTAACGAACTTTATAAAATATTTTAACCTTCTCCCTAGACGGTATTTTGATATGCTAATACATATACAGATAGTTTATTATATAATACACTATATTTTTTAATTATTTAAAATAATTGTTTTGGTTGTAAAACCTTTGTTTTATTTTTATTTTGACAGAAGAAGAGCTGAAAGGTAAAGTTGTATGGGTGACAGGGGCATCAAGTGGGATAGGAGAAGGCCTTTCCAAAAAACTTGCCACGTTCAATTCCAAACTTGTAATATCTGCAAGGAGAAAAGATGAACTCGAACGGGTCAAAAAGGAATGCTTAAGTATGCTTTAAATATCATTTTAACCTATTATCCTTGATTTTCACTATCTTTTATAAAATTATTTGTAAAATGTTAACGTTATAATTTATTTGAATATTTTATTCTTTTACGCTTAAATTAGAGTCCAATCGAAATCTGAAGGAGAAAGACATTTTGGTTTTACCATTCGATATGACTGATTTGACAGTCCATGAAGAAATGTTTAAATTGGTTTTAAAGCATTTTGGAAAGGTATGAATTGTAATTTTTTAAATTGAGAAGAGTCCAAATGACCGTGGAAATTTTAATTCTTCTAGTTGGATATTCTTGTGAGTAATGCTGGACGATCTCAGAGGGCTAATTGGCATCAAATTAAAATCGAAGTGGACCGAGAACTATTTGAGCTTAATGTGTTTTCATTAATCAATATGAATAGAATTGTTCTCAATTACTTTTTGGAAAATGGCATTGAAGGGAAACTTGCTGTTGTTTCAAGCATTGGAGGAAAAGTTGGAATTCCATATTCGGGTTCTTATACTGCGTCCAAGTTCGCACTCCATGTGAGCTTATAATTTTTAGATTTTTAAATATATTCTTTTTTCTTAAAAATCTAACCTAATATTATTAAAACATTAAGGGATACTTTGAGAGCTTGAGAAACGAGACAAGAGGTTCAAAGATTCAGATTTGTATGCTTTGCCCTGGCCCAGTTTTTTCTGGGCTTTTGCAGGAATGTTTTACGGATACTCCAGGGAAAGTAAATAAGTATAAATTATATTCAATAAGATTTATTTTATATAATTTTTATTGAATTAATTGTAACTAACATTTTCATTAAAGAAATTCGGCGAAAGCATGAAGCCTACTGACAGAAGAATGACCGCTGAGCGATGTAGCTATTTGTCCTTGGTGGCCCTTTCGAACAATGTGGATGAATCTTGGATGGCACCTTTTCCTATACTTCCAATTACTTATTTCAGCTCTTATATGCCATATTTTGTGTCAAAGTAATGGAACATTCTTACAAAATCATTTGTCTTACTCGATATAAATATCATTTTAAAAATACTGCATAATATAATATAATGTTTTTTTGTTTTTAGGATTATGAATCTTGTTGGAAAACAAGGTTTTTTCTTAAAATTGAGAGATAGCCGAGATACTTTGAAAAAAGAAGACTGAAAATACAAGATTAATTCCAAAAAAAAGTTTACAATCTTTAAAAAATCTAATCGATCAACTTATAATCGTGCCTTTTACATTATTTTTGGTAATTTATTATGCATAAAACTTACCTAAGTTAAAGTGTTTAAATAAATGGTTATTTAATTTATGGATCAATATTTTACTTCATGTTCACGTGTGTAAAATTGTATCTCTACACATTAATAAACTTATACTTACTTAAATGTATAACATTTACAAAATAATATACCTATGATATATAAATATCATATAGGTAATATTTATTCTTAACCTTTAAAACATAAAAACTTAATTTTTAAAATGAGTGAAAGTAGTAAATTATTGATAAATCAATTTTATATTTAAAATGTATTTATTAGAAGTGGGCAATTTGATTAATAAAGCAATATTTTTACTTTGAATTACTTATAAGAATTTTCAATAGCATTCCAATAATTAAGATAAAAAATCACTCTTATATTCTATCATAATGATAAATACTTAAATACTAAATACAAACAAAATATTATGTATTCATGTTTATACTTTTTATTTAATGATCAATTATCTTAAAGGTAGATTCTTCTTTTATACAAAGTTCAAAGCGATAGAAATGAAAGGTATAATAAATACAAAAATTATTTGGAATAGTCTCAATCTCCTTTTATAAGCTTTTTTAATGTGCTTTATAGCCTAAAGAAAATTCTTAATAGAATCAAGAAATCAAGATGAACGAACCTCCGGGAAATACAAATGCTCAGAAACGAAATAGTCGAGATGAAGAGAGAAGAAATTCCGGACAAAGAAAATTTAGCAATGAAAGACAAGATTTGACGATCCGGCGAACTAGTCAAGAAAGGAAAGAGTCAGCTTTACAAAAACCATTTCCAATTGAAGACCTCGAAGAAAATTCCAAGTCATTTCATCGGATGCTAGAATGTCCCGCATGTCAAGACATTGCTCGCCCACCAATTTATTCATGTTTGGTATGCTTTTAAGTTTTATATTAAATAAAAGCAAATACTTTATATATTATATTAAGTTTATTAAGCATATTTTAATGGCTAAAACCTTGCTAAAACCTAACTTGTTATATAACTTATAACGTTTCTTTTTAATTGTAATTATTGTAGGGTTCTCATCACATGTTTTGTGGAGAATGTCGAAACATCACCTGCGTTTGTCCTTTGTGCAATTCACAAATTGGAGGTATCATAATTAAATAATTTTTAGTAAATGCTATATATAAAATTACTTCTAAATATGATTTAATTTTACGGTCTTACTTTGTTTTAGATCAACGTTGCCTCTTTGCTGAACAATGTACAAATTATTTACCATGTATTATTGTTATTAATATTAAAGCTCTGAATTTCATAAACAGTACTTATAGTTAGATAAATTTGCTATTAACTAAATAATTGTTGAAGGTATGGAACATTTGATTTTGGCCTGTAAGTACAAAGAAGATGGATGCAACGAGATTCTCAAAGGAACTGAATATCGGTGTCATTTGCATACTTGCTTATACAGGTAACGACGAATTTAGAAAAGTTCTTTAGGAGAAATCAAAAAAAAAGTTATAATAAATATAAAATTCAAATTATTGAATAAAAGTATAACAATTCTTGAATTTGCAGACCAATCGACTGTTTTATTTCGAAATGCGACCAGAGAATTCCATTCAAAGAATACTTTCAGCATATGAAAACTGCTCATCGTGGGAAAATCAACGGAGTCGAAAACTCCAATAATCACGTAGTTGAATGGTGGATTGAAGGGGATCCAACATCATGTAAAGACAAGGACGTTGAATCTGAAATCCTTTTACTGATTGATGAAAGCACTAAATTAAACATTTTAGGTGCCCGTTGGCCACCATATTACTTCACTTGCTTTGGTAATGTGTTTCTCTACATGGCAATAAGCACAAGACATGGAATGTGGGAGTGGGCTTGGGTTTTGGCAAGTGAAGAAGAAGCTGCAAGATTCCAAGTGGTCGCAAAAGTCGAAAACGTCGAAAAGGCATATTGCGCTATACTCAATATAGAGCAAAAATTCTAAAAGATTACAAACTTTGAATCAGACAATAACTTTCTATATTATTAAAGCTTGCAGAACTTCAATGGAAAGGAGCCGTTCATTCCATCAGAAAAACTGTCCAAGAAATTGTGGCGACGGGACTTTGCTTTGTGACCAACTCCAAAGAACTGAGAAATCCATTTCTTTTCAAAAAGGGCACTGATGGGCAAAAGCCAAAATATTTTTGGAGAACATTTGTCGAAATTAATGAAATCACTGTAAGTGTTCTTATTTTAATAAATATCCTTACAACGGGGTTTAATAATTTTATAAGAATGTTTATTCTATGCTCGTATTTAAACAACATATTATAATTATCTTAATTATAGCCTCCTGGACCAAACTCAATTCCATATTTAGAAACAACTCAAGATGTTGTAGAACCGAAAGAAAATTTCCCACAAAAAGGAGTTGAGGGTCCAAATCCAGAAGACCTAGACTCAACCCCTAACGCAGTAAGAATCAATTAAATAAATATTTTTTAGTTATTCTATACAGTGACAAACTAAAAGCATAACAAATTCTACAACATCATTAAATTTTTTATTATTTTCACATACAATAATACTTAATTTCAGAATCCTCCAGACGGCTTTAATAATGAAGCCACAACTGATGAGGAACAAGCATAAATTAAAAATTGGCTTGTCATTTAATCAAGATTTCATAATTAAATTAATACAAGTCCTAACTTCAATCGGTTTCGTACCTAATTTCATTATTCAAAGATGTATTATATGATTTTAAAAATTATGAAAAAATGTACTGAATAATGCAATATTCGTATCGTAAGTTGCTAAAATCGTTTAACATGAACATTTATTAATAATGTAAATATAAAATTAAGGATTACATACTCAATAAAAATAAATTAACAGTTTACTTCATTGATTTTCTATAAGCCTTCTTTTGCTTTTCCCTCTAATTATGGCTTCCTTGAATAGTTTACAGTATAATTCAATCGAAGTATAAGAGTCGTCGTTTCCAGGAACAGGATAAGTGATTAAATTCGGGGCACAATTTGAATCAACAACTCCTACAGTTGCAATTGATAATTTCGACGCGTCTTTGATGATTTCATGATCTGATAACACTGTATCGAGAGTATTTAAAACAATTATCAAGTCCGGAAGTCGAGTCACTCCGCCAAATTTTTTCTGTAATTTAAATAAGTAATTTTAAGATATTTGGTAGCTTATAGGTAATACATAGGTACTTACAATTATATTATTTAAAATTTAAAAGACATCAAATCATCTATTGCATATAACAAAAATATTTATTATTATTACCTCTGAATTGGTAAGGATGTGAGTAAAATATTCTCGAGTATGAGCATACTCTCCACATTCAATAGCTGTCTTCTCCACTAAATACATCGTTTGTGGAGATCGAGAAACAAAAAGTATGATCCCTTTTCTGTATGCGATGTGAGCAGTAAAGTTGAGTGCTTGACGAAGATGAAACGCCGTGATATCAAGATCAAAAATCAGAGTTCCGAATCTTTCTCCATAAATAAAAGGCCTCATGTCACTTGAAAGCGAACCGATTTTATGGCCAAGATGAACTCGCGCATCAAACAAGTCACGTACAGTGAAGAGATTATGGACTTGAAAATAATCTGGTGATTGAAGAGCGACATCAGTAGCTATTACTTGTTCCACTGTAATACAAATACAAATATTAAAAAATCAGTCTTTACTAAGGAAAAAACATTAGACTTTAGCCATACTCTTCCGTCGAGTTTGTGAAAAATAACCATAAATTTTAACAACTTTATTCGTTCTTTTTATTAGAATTAAAAGTAAATGTTACAGCAAATTACCTGAAGGAATTAATGACTCTTTTTTCTCTACTTTCTTTGAAGCCTCTCTTATGATCTCTTTATATTTGTCAGTCGACTGGTCAAGGGCCAAATTGGTATTTGAACTGTATTTACGAGTAGAGCGAAGAAGCCGGTTCACTTCCGTTTCAGCTAATATTCTATTAGCGAATACTCTCAAAAACGAAGTGTTTTTGAGAAGTTGCGACATTTTATAGCCCTTGTGTTTTATGATTAATCAAATTGCATTTATATATTAATTAAATAAAGATTGAATTAAATTAAACAGATTAATTTAAACTCTTCCTTTCGTTAAAGTTGAATTTAGAATCTGATTCCCAACTTTAACGAACTTGAACGAACAAGGTGGAGCTGAGAGTATTGGAATGGTTTTGAAGGTTCATTTCTAATGTCAGGGATTAGGTGGTGCAAACGTGGAATTTTGATGACTCCTCTTTTCCTTCATTCATTTGTTTTCCTCATTCGCTCATCATCACATCATCGAAACTTGTCTGATTCATTCTCAGAGTTTAATCGGAATTATATTGCAAGTGAATTCACATTTTTGGTAAATTAACAGTTGGTTTTTTAATTAATTTCGGTTCATTATTTAATTCATGTTTAATTCATTTTAAATGTTTTAAAGCCAAGCCTTAAATCTAATTTTAGATAGACTGTTGCACAGATTTGGACTTTCTCTTTTTCTAATTTATTCACATCATCTATTAATTACCTGGCTAAGGTAAGAACATTGAGTAAATTGGGTTTGAAGGTTTTACTTTGCATATTTAGCATGAATTACTTCATCGGTTTCTAATTTTTGTTTGCAGAGTCGAAATGATGTCAATTTAAAAGAATACCAATCCAGTTTTATAAACTTGAGTCTGACCATCTGCAGCATTGTAATTTGGGATTTAAAAGGTAAGAATTCCCTTTTATCATTAAATGTTTACGTTAAATTTACAGTTTGCTATTGCGTAAAAAATATCTCGAATATTTAGAAAAATAGATCATACAAATACTGATATTTTTAGAATTTATAAGACTGCAGCCTGCAGCACTAATTATGTAATTGATGTGAATAGTTTAAAATAATCAGTTATATACCTACTTGTAAAGAATATTTGAGTCTAAGTATACATATTCCAAATTTAAAATATTATGAATTATTTTCGAAAAAAGTTATTCGTTTGTGGAATTTAGCTTACATTTAGTTATTTAGTAAAGGACATATCATACATAATATAAAAAATTATATAATCGAAAAAATTCTAGGTTCAAAGGCAGATTTCGTTTTGTTTCATTTCAATGGTACGTGTAGATATGAACATTTGTTCAACTTGAATGTTAATTAATTTGATTGAATTAAACACAATTATGATGGATGGATTTGTAAAGTAACTCTTGAGCATGTATAGACGTTTAAAGAGACTCAAAATAATAAATAACTAAATGCGTTTCATTGCCACTTGCGGCTAGATTTATTAACTTAAGCTCTGCTCTACATAGATTAATTTAAAACCATCCCTCATTTAAGCTATAAGCTCAATTCATACGAGTTTTGTCTGAAGAATTGAATGCGATATAGAGTTGAATGGTATTGAGCTTAATCTATAATTTCATTAACACTCAATTTTATTAAACGAGGAAACTTTTCATATATCATTAAAATAAGAGTGATTTACGATGGAGTAGAGGAGTTGAAGATTGCTAAACAGGGATGGTCAGAATTCCAAATCATAACATTCACGGCTGATTCACGGCCATGTGGAACATTTCACACTAATGCGTCAGATTTCCTATTTTTCTAGTCATTGTTGTTTCCTACTTGTTATCCATTTTAGGATTAGCATTAATGGATCATTTATCATTGTATTTATAATTTATTTTGAACTAGGGAATTTTGAATTTTTATGTTCACAATCTTGTCTTAGTTTTTTCTGTTAAAAATTAAAACAGTCTCATTCATTTAATTTGACGTTAAGTTTAGTCAAAGAATTCACTCTTTTCCGTTTCAGACTGCTCAACGGAATTAAATTTGACAATTTATATGGCTTATTATTATCACTAAACAGGTTAGATGTGAATAAAGTAAAGTGTAATTTAAAATTTATGTGTTTGTAAAAATTTTGTTATTGACTGATTGATTGTTCCTCCACAAATAAGTATTGTTATATGGAGGAAACGGAGGAATATGTTTTGTTCGACATTCTTATTACTTATATTATACATACAAACTGTTCGAGCATTGATTTCAGATGGATTTATAAAGGTTTTTTGCCTTTTAAAGTTATTAACTTATTGATTTTTATCCTTTAACTTTTGACTCTCGCTCTCGCTATATCATACGACCCATTTTACATAATATTTAACTAGATATACTATATAATTTACATTTATGGTAATGAATTTTATGTATAACATTATCATCATACTGTTTGTGATTTTATTATTGGGGTTAATTTAGTTCCTTGTTTGCATATACGATGACAGTATCACGGATTTGTCGTAGTCGTTTCTACCAACAAGTATTTTATTAATTTACTTATCATTATGACGCCTTCAAACAGTCAAAATGAATAGAAATTGCATTTTTACGAATTTATCAAATATCCGGCCATTTTTTTTATCATTTTATAAGTTCTATATAAAGTCTATCCGAGACTAACCCCAATCGTAAGTTACTAAGAAATTGAATTGCATAATTTTCATTAAACTGCTAGATTGCAATTTTAATTGATTCATCCATATAGACATTAACGTCTCTAATTTAAGTTTATTCGCGATTTATTCTATAAGCATAATTTTATTTGAGGGAATCACTCAAGTGTATTTTCTTTATATATGATGAAAACAATTTTTGCTAATACATTCTAACTTTGTTTGCCAAAGAACATGTTTAGAAGACTTAAAAAAAGTTTTAAAAAAAGGGTGACAACTTTAACTTTATTTTAATCATTTTTCGAGTGTCATTAATCATTAATCTTAATTTCAAAGGTTTTAGTGTTCGACAATAATTATTCCTATTCCATTATTAAAATATTTTTATTTATTCAGAGTCGAGAAAAAAGAGAAAATATGTTTAGCTGGCTCAATAACAAAGAAGCGGACAAGAAAAACGCTGATGTCTTTGAAAATGTCGCTGGCGGGCTCCGCCACATTTATAAGACGAAGCTGTTTCCTTTGGAATCAGCTTACCACTTTCACGATTTTCACTCCCCTGCTCTCGATGATCCTGACTTTGAAGCGAAACCGATGATCATGTTGGTTGGCCAATACTCCACAGGAAAAACCACATTCATTCGTTACCTCCTTGAAAGAGATTTCCCAGGGATTCGCATTGGTCCTGAACCCACAACTGACTCCTTTATTGCAGTCATGCATGGGGACAAGGATGGAATCATACCAGGTAATTTAAAATTATTTGACTAAAAACATTATTAATATAATTTATCAACATTTTAATTATTGTAATATGAGCCATACCGAATAAATTGTAATCAATATTAATTATTTTATTTATTAACAGGCAATGCACTAGTAGTTGACCCGAAGAAACAGTTCCGTCCTCTTTCCAAATTTGGAAACGCGTTCCTCAACCGTTTTCAGTGTTCAACCGTGACGTCGCAAGTCCTCAAGGGGATTTCTATTGTGGACACTCCTGGTATTTTGAGCGGAGAGAAACAAAGGGTTGACAGAGGTTACGACTTTACGGGAGTTCTTGAATGGTTTGCTGAACGAGTGGATCGGATCATCCTTCTCTTTGATGCCCACAAGTTGGATATTTCGGACGAGTTTCGAAGGTCGATTGAAGCATTGAAAGGGCACGATGACAAAATAAGAATTATTCTGAACAAGGTAAGATTGATAATGTTAATTTTATTGGTTTTTGGAATTAATTGGATGAATTTTTTAGGCCGACATGGTGGATCATCAACAGTTGATGAGAGTATACGGAGCTTTGATGTGGTCTCTAGGAAAAGTTCTCCAGACTCCTGAAGTTGCAAGGGTTTACATTGGATCTTTCTGGGACCAACCGCTTCGCTATGATAGTAATAGAAAGTAAGAATTTAAATTATACTCGCCTTGATCAAAACAATTGTCTAGATTATTAAATAGACGTTAATGATGCTTATGTATTAAGTTAATCATTGAATTTTATTTTTGCAGACTTTTTGAAGCTGAGGAACAGGATTTGTTTCATGATTTGGAGACTTTGCCTCGGAACGCTGCTTTGAGAAAATTAAATGATTTAATTAAAAGAGCTCGTTTGGCGAAGGTAAAAATCCAAATTGAATAGATTCACCACCAAATATTCATAAATGTATTTTATAGTTTATTAGTGAATAATTAATTTATTGGTAATTTATGTAAATAGGTTCATGCTTACATCATTAGTTCTTTGAGGAAAGATATGCCCTCGATGTTTGGAAAGGATTCAAAGAAAAAAGAACTTATTAAAAACTTGGACCAAATATATCTGCAATTACAGCGAGAACACCAAATTTCTCCTGGAGATTTTCCAGACATTAAAAGAATGCAGGTGAGTAATGCTCAGAAAAAATCGTTTACGGATTACGATAAAAGTATTACTGTCTGAATAATTTTTAATTATAAGAAATCATTTTGTCTAATTTCAGCAAGAATTGTTGAACCACGACTTTACCAAATTTGTTGCTTTAAAACCAAAACTTATTGAGACCGTTGACCAAATGTTGGCTTCTGACATTGCAAAGCTTATGGCCCAAATCCCCATGGAAGACGCGGCTGCAACACCCCAAAACTCAATAATTAAGGGAGGTGTGTTTAGCGGTGTTCAGGATCAATCAACACCTTTCGGATTCAAGCGTTTTGAAGGGGTTGAGGCCGGAAAAGGTGAACCTGAATGGGTTGTATCAAAAGAAAAGCACAAATACGACGATGTTTTTGCCTCCCTTTCTGGATCTGATGGAAAAATTGCTGGTTCTGCTGCAAAAGCTGAGATGATCAAATCAAAGCTTCCCAATACTGTGCTTGGAAAGGTTAATAGAAATCTCATATAAATATTTTTCTAAACTTAAATATGAAATTATTCATATTGCTTAAAATTAATACTTATCAATTTTGTGTTTAGATTTGGAAACTCTCCGATGTTGATAAAGACGGAATGCTTGATTCAGATGAGTTTGCACTAGCGATGCATTTGATTAATGTCAAATTGGATGGGCATGACCTCCCCGAAGATCTTCCACCGCATCTCATCCCTCCATCTAAACGCCCTTTTCACACGGAAGACTAAATGGCCATTATCCTAAAGTTACTGTTAGTTAATCTAATAGTCAATATACCTATGTATTTTTATTCATCCGATAATTCCTACAGAATAGACCCTTAAAATGTTATACTATTGATTGGTTATAAGACAAATATATCCAACCTTAAAAATTGACTTGAAATTGACTATTTAATTAAGATTTATTTATTCTTTATTTGTAGAAATATTTAAATTTCTCGAGCATTTAAAGATCTGTGATTAATCAAAATAACAATAAAATTAATCAATTTATTAATTGCTATATTAAATATTTCTCATGTCAGTTAAATATTGTTTATTGTAATTTGATATTAATAATCCATTTTAGAAGAAAAAAATCAGACCAATAATAGCAAATTAGTAGTTAGATAGTATATATTGTCATTTTATAACTTTATAAACTTATGTAGAATATGCAGGAACACCTATGAAGTACTATTATTTAACCAAAGTTTGTACCATTTACCTTAAACATTTCATAAATACCTTAATTCTTCATAATCATATTTAAGCAATGTTACAATGTAATAGAACAATGCATAGTACCTACCATAATTAAATGTAATCTAATATAAAATGTTTAATTAATTGTACTTAAAATTGATTGATTAAAATTACATCAAACTGTAAATTATAAATATGTTCAATTATGACAGATAATTAGGATGTTGTTCATTAGCCGGATGTGTTTTGTAAATCGCGTTTATATTTTTACGTTAAACTGTTTAAAATAATTGTAGTTTAGATATAGCTGTTACAATTAAAATATAAAAATAGTAGTCTTAAATTAACACATTTTTTGAAATAGCAGAGTTTATTTTATTTAATATCAGTATACTGAACAAGTAATACAATATTCAATATTTATCTGTATTTTCATAGTTTAAAGTAAAAGTGTATAAACGCAAAAAATTAAAATTTTAAGGTTATTTTTGTTTATATATTCAATCAAGAACAATATAATTAATAATTGAATAACTAATTTTAAGTAAAAATATAATTACATATTACCTAAAATTATAAAGTTTTAAGTTACATTGAAAGATTTAATTATGTAATGATTTACCCGACTATGTAATATGTATATTTTGCTGAAGCTAATGATCTTATGGTGTAATTAAATAATGTATTGTTTTAAGCATATTTTAATTGATGCATTTATCAATATTAATTATTATATTCAATATTAGTTTAAATATATGTAACATAAATAATAATTATAAAATGATGTACGAAACTGCAATCAACCATTATTTTGTGGGAATAAAGACATTGAAAGTTTAGAGTGGCATTTTATTTATCATTTTATTCAATATGGTACAAAAAATTTATTCAAATAATTTAATTAAAAAATATATCTTAATAAGTTATTTAAATTTATAAAAATAAAAATTAAATATATAACGATATTTTTTCAAAAATGCCACCTTATGACTTGTGACTATGGTTTATGTTAAAATAAGCCAATGGGAAGAGTGAATTCAAATAGGCGCTCAAAAAGTGGTTACGCATTCTTCGTCATTCTTTTATAGCTTCTCTTTGAAAAACCAACACCTTCCACCAACCGACAATCGATATCAAAATGCCCATTTAAAACCGCTTTATCTATTTTCGATCATTAATTTTTCAAAGTATACCTGTTTAATTTAACCCTTCTAGTTAGTATCTAAATTTCTAAGATCAGTAGAATATCTTAAAAGTGTTTTTATTAGTTGTTGATTATAAGCCAGACTCTGTCATTCCCATCTTGAATTGTCTCGAACCTTATTTTTGGGAAAATTTTTGTTTGAACTTAAATCCTTTTGAAAATGAGCATGTCCCATCATTATCGCCATTACATTAATCAAGATAGGAGTAACCCTCCAGCGGTCATTCGTTGGCCATCACAATCATCAAGAAATGGAGCAGAAAGCCTACATCGGAATGTCCTTTACGGGAAGCTTCAAAAGATTAAATACTATGTTGCATCAGGTAATCGTTCATCTTTTATACTATTTAAAGATTAAATACCATCGTTAATGAATATATTTAAACAATCGCTTAAAAATTAGGAATCTCTGTCGATGCGGTAAATAAGGAAGGTCAATCTCCTCTCTTTTGTGCTGCTTTCACGGGAAAAACCGAATCTCTTGAGCTGCTTCTTTCTTTGGGAGCTGATCCCAATTTTCGATGCCTAAATGGGAATCATACTCCAGTTCATGCAGCAAGCTACAGCGGTTGTGTTGTAAATCTACGTCTGCTGATTCAAGCCGGAGGCGACCTTCGTCTCACGGATGACCAAAACAATAGACCAATGTAAGCTTTGAAAGTTCAGAAGTTCTTATCATCATAAATACAAATACAATACATAGATTGAGAACATTTTTGGTATATTTTGTGAAAAAACGAACATTTATTTTAAGTGACTGGGCGAATATGCAGAAGGATGAGGAAAAAGTACGAGGCATTCGAGAATTGATTGAAATGGCGAGACTTGCTGCAACACAAAAAAACGGATCACTTTTGCTCAAAGAACTCAACGCTGTGTATCCAATTAGGTTTTTAATACAATCGAATAACTAAATCAGATCATAAATTGCTAATTTTCAATAATATGAACTTTTGTTTCAATAAGCTGTGAACCGTTTCGTGAGAAAGTGAAGGACTTAATTCGAAGATCTAGCAGAGGTCGCGAGGTTTATGAAACTCGGGACAATTTGACGAATCGGATCTTCAATACGGGATTTGGAAAAGTATACGAATAATCTTAATTGAACACTTATCTTAACTATTTTATGCCTTCAAATTGTTTAGGTATATTTTGGAAGTGGCTTCAAGTCCGCAGGGGTTGTTGGCGTTCCCTTCATAAATGAACTAAAAGATTTGGAGCTTGAGAAGGATCAAGAAGCAGCTTCATGGATGTGCGGAAAGTTCACAACATTCATTCCGTTCATTTGGAGATCGCGAAAGACGCTTGTATCAGCCAGACAACTTAGAAAGAGGCAACATGACAATGGAGCTGTTGTGGACATTCTTATTTCAGAATTTGAAATCCTCACGTAATACAATTGACAATTGGTGTTCTTAAATAATATTTTTAGCATACTATTTATCCCGGAGTATATTTTTCATTTATTTATTTATTGCGATGAATATTTTTTCAGAAAGCTCAATCATCCGCGTATTCTTAACATTCTGGGCGTTTGTCAGTCTGAAAGCGGATATTCCATCACTCTTGTATTCGAGCGTGTCATGTGCGGGTCGCTCTATTTTCTTCTTTACCAAGAGGTAATTCATAATTTACAGAATACACAATTAGTTTAAAACTTTAAACCGATGGATTTCTTTCAGCGTAAACGACTGAGCCCACGTTTAGTGACTGACGCTATCATTCAAGTGAGCGAAGCTTTGGAATACATTCATTCTCAAGGAATTCTACATTGCGGGATTACTTCTCACTCAATTATGATCATGGAATTCGGTGGGGCCAAACTATCGTGTTTTGAATATGCTCTTCCATTTGGTGGAGGCCCTGAATTTGTAAGATTAGCTTTATTTTTATGGTTTTAAAACTTTATTTTTATGGCAAGCTTATTGATGTTTTTTGTTATAGGCAAACATTGACTCAATTTCTCATCCACTGCTTTCATCGGATGCTCACATTTCATTCTTGCGTCATTGGATGGCTCCTGAAGTTCTTCTCGATTACAATTTCTCGAAACGAGCAGACGTTTATTCATTGTGTTCTGTCATGTGGGAACTTTGTTATGGTTGGTTTTATCATAACTTATTGATTTTTAATTGACTAGATTTATCGATATCTTTTTAACGGCTAAACAACTTTCATTTACAGGTGAAGTTCCGTGGGCTGAACACAGTTTGGATGCTTTGAAATATCTTTTCAAAGAAACTGGAGATTCATTGACTGTTGACCAGGAAATTGCACCTGAACTTTGGTTTCACGTTCTTTCCCTTGGTCTTTCTCCAAGATGGGAAGAACGAGACATGGACATTGGAGAAATTCGTGACATGATGATTCTCTCTAAACGGAAGTCTGGATTCCACAGTGGGAGTTCTTCTGCTTCCTTGAGCAAACGAATGTCCACGGCTTCGATGCAAAAACAACAAGAGAAATATGAACGGGAACGCCCTTCTAATGATCATACTGGAATTGACATGGTTGACGAAGCTATTGAGTGTCCTCAATTGCTTCCAACGAATGAGAAAATGAAGGAGCATTACAGCACTTCATCTTTGCCTCCTGGAAATAAATTTCTTCCTTTTGATGTTCAGCTTTCCCCGAATCCAGTCTTGAAAGCAAGAAAAGCTTTCGGGTTAGTTCAAATATTAAAATTTATCAATTAAAGTTTTCAATGTTAAAATGATGATTTTAGTGTGAAAGAACTTCCGAAAAATTCTGTTCAACTTTTGCCTTCCGAAGTTAATATGGAATTGATGGAGCAACAAGGGCGAGGCGTTTTGAGAAAGACAAGGTCTATTCTTAAAAAGTACTTGCCTCTACTTACTTTTAATAACCCAGCTTATCAGATGACATTTTATTAATCATATTTATCTTCATTTGTTAATGATAATAAAATAATTATAATTAGGGTTACGGACTTGATTGACAAAACAAATGGGGAAACGATATACGAGACGCCTGAAAATGCCATTGCTCCAATCCCGCCACCACGAGAAAGGAAAACCCCTTCAAAAACTTATCAGAGTACTTTTGGTACTCAAACTGAGCCTCAAGTCATGAATGTGCAAGGTTATTTCCACAAGGTTCCTAATATGCCAGAAAAAACACAAACGGGTATTTCCAAAAATGCACTATTTAATTTAAGTTGGATGGATTGATTATAAAGAAATGAATAATGTAAAATGAATAAACGTCAATTTAAACAAAATTGATTCGAATTATTAAATTCAGGGGCGATTTTATCACTCGGAGCCAAAAATCCTACAACTGAAAGGTCTTTTAATTCACAAAAGCTTACGAAAAATTCATCAAAGGAGAAAGCACGAATTAAGCCTGCGAGTCACAATCTTGAAAGGCAAACTTCTTCGAGCAATTTTTCAAACTTCTTTTCCAATTTTGGAGGAAACATTTCAAAGGCAATTCTTCGTTCGCTGCCAACATTGAACGCTGAAAATGCTCGAATTAAGCCGGCTGGCCATTCGTTGGAGATTCAAACACTTGAACCTCAAGCTAAAAAGGTCTTTAACATTATCATTTAGTTTAAATACATATAAATTTTATATAATATATTTTATATCAAATACCATAAAAATTTAAATGCTAATGTTAAGTTCACTGCTTACTTTAGGACGCATTTTGCCATACTGCAGATTTTATTCCAGTTCGTGAGGAACCAAACATTAAAAATGCTCATCATTCCCTGGATCGGACTTTTCCTCCAATGGGACATGTTTATAGCGTATCTGAGAAATTCAAGACACATCCTCTTCGTTCATTGCATGGGGTAATGTCATTTTTAATTGAATTTTTACTTTGCTTAGAAATTGGAATGTTTTTAAAATTTATGCAAAAATTTATTAGTCCTTGAATAGACTTTTTGTCTTGAGTGGGTCCTGGCGAGAATAGCAAACTCTTTTGCATGTTAAACTCTTTGGCTTTCAAAATGGAGAACTTTTTCAGTTATCTAAACAATTAGATTCGCCGCGGAGTTTGCTATTCTCGCCTTCCACGAGAGATACGACGGGCCATTTTTCTACGTCAACGTTATTTTCTCCAGCCTAGTGAATTCCCTCGACCCCAATGGCTGCCAGCGAATAAGGATCTTGTTGTAATCAAAAAGCCAATGGAAGGCTTTAACTTTCAAGAACAAGTGAAGGTTGATGCTTCAACTCAATGGATCGACTTTGATTCAATGCAAGTTTAATTGTTATCAAATTTTTCGACTTTGTTAAAACTCTATCAATATTTTTTAATTGGGTTGTTTTAAATGTTTAGGAAATCGCAGGGGAATGAACAAAAGGGAGTACAAAAAATCCCCACGCCCACGACTGAACTTTTCAGCCCAAGGAAAGCTCTAATTCAAGGTAAGTATTTAAAAAAGTAATTACTAGCAAGCAAAGAGTATCTAAATAGTAACAATGTTAATGCTTAAATATTTCAATATTAGAGCGAGAAAATTTGGCGAAAAGGGGCATATTCACAGACTGGATTGAAATTGGCCAAATGGACCCAAATGAAGGATGCGCAACGAAGAAGAACAAGAGCATGTATCAATTGTTTCATAAAGAAACTTCACCGGAACGAATTGTTTCACCCGAAAGGTCCAAATCTCCTCAGAGATCGGAATGGCTTGTTACTCAAAGTGGCGGTGTAAAGAACATTGTCGAGTCTCTTCAAAAGCAGGTTAGCGAATTTAAATGTTTGTAAAATGGTCACTTTATTTTAAGTAAATAATGTTAATAATTTGATGATTTATATTTTTAGGGTCTTGCGCTCTCAATTTTGAATCAGTCGAACAGGTTGGAAACGCCGAAGCATTCTTCTACTCCAAACAGGTCAAATAATGACCATCCAACGTTCACAGTTCCATTTAGTGGATTTTCAGGAGAAAAGTAAAATTCAATAATTACTTTGTTTCTTTGAATTAGCGATTATTATAATTTATATTAGGTATTATATTTATTAAAATATTATATATTTATCTGGTATAATAAATATTTATTTGATTGTTCAAAAACAATTCCTTGTTTCAAAATTATCTTTAGGAATGATTTCTCTTTACGGAGTGATGGGAAATTCGTCACTGCATTTGATTTCTCATTAAGCAATGTTATGTATGACTCTTCGTAAGTGCTATAATTTAATCATGATTTCTTTTAATGAATAATTAATGGGATTAAATACAATATTAATTGAATTGTTTAGGTTAAATAGCGAACAGAAATTGATGATTGACAGAGGAACGAATCCAATCAATGATTGTGATGTTGAGAAAATGAATGAAAAAATTGGAGAAGGTATTGTTAATGATATTATTGAATAATTATTATTTTTAATGCAGGTATGCATAAATATATTGTATGCTCTATTATTAAATTGTCATTTCGAAATGTTTTTAGATGATCGGTGTGCTTCTGGAGATTCGAATGTATTTGAAAACAATGTTGAATCTGCTCAAGGTGTTGGGCCAGATTTCCCTGATGATTTTATCAACAACGTTTTAAAAATGGCTGAGGATCAGCAACAAACTTCCCGAGGGCGTCTTCCTTCAAGTACTCCTGAGAAGGAAGCTGGTGAGATTGTTGATCAAGGAACTTCAGAAGCTTTAGGCGATGGAGCTGGTGAAGACTCAGATTGCATTTTTCTTTGTGAAATTCCTGCCTCGAATGCCGGGTTGGAGACAAAGATCGAGGCATTCACTGGCGAAAACGAGGTTTTGGCAAATCCCAAGGGTGACACGGCTGATGTTGGAGGGAATAAACGTAAGTCATTGACGGAAATAAACATAATTCTTACTTGTTGGATGGAGAAAATCGGTGACAAGTATATTCCTTCAATACTTGACTCTATTTCAGAGGAGGGCGAAAAAGGTGTTGAAGTTGATGGAAAACTTCAAGGTGTAGTTGACATTGATGCTGGAAAAATCCAAGGAGAAGGAGATGAATTAGAGGAGGGAGAAATCAAGGAATCGTTCAATCAAGAACCCCAACTTCCTCAGTTCACTCATAACAAAACCATCTAAATTTTCTGATAAGAGCTGTTTTTATTGTCTTTTTTTTACAAATAATTAGTAGATTAATGTAGCTTATTATTAATTGAAATTCAGTGTTTTGTAAGTAATAAACTCAATTGTGTGACAGTGAATAAAGTTCAATGCGGGAATTTATCATACAAGTAGTTTTAGGATTTTTATTTCTTTTGAATACCATGAAGTATGATTTTGTATTGTTTTAATATTGAGATTTTGTTGTAATAAAAAAGTTTTGCATTTAGTACAATTTTTAGTTTTGATTTTTCATAAAATAATATATTCAATGATCGGGATATAATTAGGCAGGTTTAATTATATGGACTTCCGACTTCAGAGTTCGTTACAATTACCACCTCATTGACATATTTATAAGTTCGGTTGAAAAGTTATGTATTTCATTTAATTAAACTACATATAAGAATTATAACAGCTCGGAGACGAGTCGTCATTGCTGAAGATAATGTACGACATGGGTAGAATATGGTAAAAAGAAAATCAGCACTGCATTTTGGACTTATGCTGATAGCACGCTAGGTCCTAGAAATGAATTGAAAAAGGGCCGGAAAATATTTTCTCATTCGTGAATATCGTGAAAATGTTTTGTACAAAGTTAATCAGCTTTAAAAACCCACTAATTAAATTATTTAGAATTTCTCATTTAAGTAGTCAACAAGCTCCAGTTCCTTCAAAGCCTAATCACCTGAATGTCTTCGACAGAAAAACGAAAGTTTTACAAAGGGAAAGAGCTGCAAATCTTGAAGGCTCTCATGTTTACGACTATCTAAAAAATGAGGTATTATTATAATATTATAATTCTTATATTTTATGCATTCAACCTCAATTGTGATTCAATGAATTTTTCATTTTTAGATTGCAATAATTTTGGCAGATCGCTTAATTGACATTAAAAGGGATATGTCATCAATGTTAGATTTGGGTTGTGGAAAGGGACTTCTCATCAATCATCTTAAAAAGGTATGTTTAACTTGGGTATATTCTATCTAAGCCGGTAAAATTAATTAATTTATTTATAATTATTATTTATGTTTTATCTTATTATTTAGGTATGTAATCTTGATTTATTTTGCTTTCGTTACAGGACCGAGTCGGATCTATAATAGCCACTGATTCAAGTATGTCATATCTTTCTCAAGTAAAACCGCCGTCCAACATTCCATTTCAAAAGATTTTGATGGATGAAGAATTTATTAATTTTAAGAACAACACGTTCAATGTTGTTGTTTCAAATTTAAAGTAACATTCTATATTTTAGTGTGGTATAACATATGTTATTAACTTTTATTTGACTTTTCAAATGTAATTTTTTTTATTTATTTTAAAATTCTAGTCTACACTGGGTTAATCTTCTTCCGGTTACTTTGAGAAGAATCAACGAAATCCTGAAACCCGACGGTGTGTTTATTGGAGCAATTTTTGGATGTCAAACTTTATATGAGCTCAGATGTTCCTTACAACTTGCTGAGTTGGAGCGAGAAGGGGTAATTCATAATTATTTAAAAAAATTATTCGAAAAATTTATATTTTATTTGTATATATATAATATTATGACTTTATGATCTATTGATATTAAATGTGAACGATCTTAAGTTGAAAAAATAACAATAATTTTAACATTAGGGATTTGGTTCTCACATTTCACCCTTTGCTGAAATTAGAGATATTGGAGGATTGCTCAATATTTGCGGATTTACAATGTTGACAATCGTAAGTTTAATTTTTTACTTTACTGTGTAATTTGTAAACTATTTTTGTATGTGTGCTAACAAGTACTATGTATTTTATTGTTACTTTCCAAATTGAACATTGAACCAAATAAAAAAATTTAAAAATTTTTATTTCAGGATACGCAAGAGATGAAAGTTGGATACCCGAGTATATTTGAGCTAATGGAAGATTTAAAAGGAATGGGAGAAAATAACGCATCTTGGAGTAGAAAAATAAGACTGAATAAAGATACCCTTTTTGCCGCAAACGCCATATATAAAGGTTTTTTCCTCAATAAAATTCTACCTTTACAAAATGTTCAATTAACGATGTAAAATGTAATTTATACCTTATAACCAAAATCTCCCCATTCATAGAAATGTACGGAAATGATGATGGAAGTTTTCCCGCAACCTTTCAAATTATATACATGATAGCTTGGAAGCCTGATCCCTCACAGGTATGTATTATGATTTTTTTTATTCATCTATTAAATAATAGCTAATTAAATTGTATGTAATTCTATTATGAATTTTTAATCTAGCCGAAGCCACTGCCTCAACAAAGACCAGAATTTTCTTTCAAGGATTTAGACAAACTTAAATAAACGAGATTTTATTGATTAATACACACGTAATTATTACACATACAAATAACTTGAAGGTACATAAATATAAATAATATATCTTACTTTTACTCTGAGATGTTTTTACAAACACGAAGATAATATTCTTAATAATTCAAGATCAATAGAAAGACAGGAACAAGTAGAATGAAAGATAAAAAGTTTTTAAACCCTGAATTTCTTTTAATGATTTCTTCCATCTTTTTAAAAATGTGACATTCCAAGGGGATCGTCGGTTTTTCGTCATGTCCAGCCAGATATTTCTTAAGTAAATAGAATTTCCTTCCTTGTGGATCATCACCCGGCCTCAATTCCTCTTCCTTTTCTTCACTTTGTCCAGGTTTCTTTGAGAGAAGTCTCTCCATTTGCATTTCGATTTTAGATGTAATCGAATATCTTGCCAAATTATCTTTGTTATCTGGAGTTTTAGGAAGTTCGGTGTTTTTTGAAGGCTTTTCTTTTAACAATTCACTGAGTTGCTTTTGCGAAAGTGTGAGAGTCACATTGAAAACATACACACGGATTGATGGACTACATCCATCATGCATGTGGAAGGCATCAGCGTTCCAAAGTGGAAATTTCCTGGCATTGTACACATAAAATGAAGATTCAGTAGGGAAAAAGTCATACGGACCAAAAGTTCCTTTCAACGAAACAATGGTATCTTTTTTCCCCATCTGTTGTAATCCTTTTATGATTGGTTCTAATCGCTCGTTATCATTTCCAATCTTGAATTATAAAAACTCATATTACTTCATGTCACCAAATTATTACATATAATAACGAAGATTCAAATATAATTATTGCTAAATGATATTAGATAATTAAATTTTGCAAAACCTTAAATAAAACATTCAGGGAAATCAAATGCGGTGGCATCGGAGATTCGAAATCATTTTCTCTCTCAAAGATGTTCCATAATTCAAGTTGAAAGCTGTTTAAAGATCACAAAAATGTTATTTTTGTTATAACTTTAGATCGATTATCAAAAGTATAAAAACTTTTAATTAGTTCTTCTAAACTTGAAAAAGCTTAAAAACTATAACTAAGCATTTTATATCATTTTTTTTTACTTTTCATGATTTATCGAATGAATATCTTGAGAGTTGAGTACAAAGAGAATTGAATGGAATGAGTAAGTCCCTCTTAAGTCTCCACCTCTTAATTCAAAGCCTCGATTACGTTCACCTCCTATATTCACTTTGAAAGCAAAAGTTCAGTTAATCTAAATGAGGAATCTTAAACCTGATAGATTATCATTAATTATAAGTTCTTACATATTTGATGTTTTCTCATGTAACGGCTCAATGTGTAATCAGCTCCCATTTCCATTATTTTGAAGGAACGAAACGTTCCAGACTTTCTCCCATCAATTTCCTTGAGCTCTTGATGAAACCAAGATGTTTGGGGACATTCGTAGTTCCAAAACTTTGCTTTACCTTTGTAGAATATATAAGTTAATTATTGTTAAAATTATGATTAACTATAATACATTGCAAATAACATATACTGTATGATTATAATCGTAAGTTAAAATTGTCATACCTAGAGGTGTTAACAAAAGAAGCACGAAGATTACGGGTCCTTTCATTTTTCTCCTTGGACGAGAATAATAAACTCGGCAAAATCGGATTAATTTGTTTAGAGCTTCACATTATCATATTTGATGTCTCGACAACACGAGTTTAGATTAAATTTGAACAATTTTTGTCATAGAAAAGTATTTGTTGCTATTAAAAGATGAAATAGTAAATGAGAGCAACTTGAATTAGCATTTCCACGTTTTCTCCGTTTGCAAGTTTTTTTTGTTCAGTTTTGTTCATTATTTAAGCAAGTAAATAACGATGAACTCTTCAGAGTTCAAGAAATATGCCTACGAGCTCATCGACTATTGTGCCAACTACATGGATAAGGTGAGTATTCCATGAATGTCTTCATTATTTCAATTTTATTATGATTTTCTTATTTTCCGATAAATTGCAAAATTCTATCAATACTAATACATACATTTAACTGAAGTAAACAAACTTTTGAAGAGATTATTATGGTGAATTTCATCTTTGTTTTAGATCAAAACTCGTCAAGTTTTACCAGATTGCTCACCTGGATATCTCTCCAAATTGGTCCCCAAAGATCCACCTCAGCAAGCCGAGAAATGGGAAGCTATTGTGAAAGACATTGAGCCATGCATCATGGAAGGTGAAAAGAACTTTATTATATAACATTAATATTATAATTAATATACATAAGTTATAGTATGTTATTCTTAATATTATTTTAACATTTTTGTATACGAGTATTTCGGGGTATTAAACTTCGAGGGTTTAAAAGATTCCATGATTAATCAAAGCATATATTTCTTATAGGAATGACACATTGGCAGCATCCTCACTTTCACGCTTATTTCTCATCAGGGAATTCGTGGGCTTCGGTATATCAATCAATTTTTTAAATTCTTTATATCATTAGGAAAATAAGGATAGTTATACTTTATTTAAAAAAAGGGTAATTGATTAATTGATGTTTAGCATCTCAATAATCACATCTCAAATAAAGAGCTTTCTTATAAAGAATATTTATGTTTAGATCATCGGGGACATCTTTTCCAACACTGTTGGTGTGATTGGAGCATCATGGGTAATTCAAGTGTTGACTTTATAACTTTGACTTTCAACTGTTACAAAATAATGTTTTGGTATATTAGGAATCTTGTCCAGTTGTCACTGAGCTTGAGATGATTGTTGTTGATTGGTGTTGTAAATTTTTGGGCCTTCCAAAATTCTTCTTGTCAAAGTTTTCAAACCCTGAAAGTGTCGGAGGAGGAGTCATTCAAGTAATTATCAATTACAAAAGATTAAGATTCCTTTTTAAAATATTTTTTAATTTGGAAGTAGTCAATTTAGTGTTGAATTGTTTAAAAGTTAATTATAATTTCATAACTGAATATTTAGACTTCAGCGTCTGAGGGAATCTTGATCTCCCTTATTGTCGCCCGTGAAGAAGCCGTGAGGAAGCTGAGAAAAGTTTACCCAAACAAGAAGCGTGGAGAACTCCTCTCAATGCTCACTGCTTATTGCAGTAATCAGTGCCATTCTTGCGTTGAGAAAAACGCTGCAGTTGCGTCCGTTACTCTTCGAATGCTCGATCCTGATGATACTTCAACTCTTCGTGGAGATATTCTCAGAGCTGTATGAAAACTTATAGATCAGTTTTAAACTTGTCTTTTATTTTCATTTGTTAATTTAACAAATATTTTAACAATATTTGATATAGGCAATCCGAGAAGACATGAAAAATGGAAAGATTCCATTTTATTGCGTAGCCATTCTTGGCTCAACTGGACTTTGCTGTTTCGATGATATTTACGAGCTCGGACCAATTTGTAAACGACACAACATGTGGATGCATGTTGATGGAGCTTACGCTGGCAATTCTTTCTGTTGCAAGGAACTTCGATATCTTATTGATGGATTTGAGGTAACTTAAATTATTAAGTTTATTATTTAATTAATTTATAATACATCTTAATCTAAAGTGAATGAGTTTACATTTATGTTTACCTTTAGTATGCTCACTCATTCAATACCAATCCAAACAAATGGATGATGACGGCTTTTGATTGTTCGCTCCTTTGGTAAAGAGAAATTCATTTTGACATCTTGTCGTAATGTGGGAATAAAGTTTGTCTCATACAATCGTACATGTTCTTTTAAAATAGGATTAAGGAGAAGGACAAATTGATTGATTGCATGTCTGGTTACGACACGACACTCAGGAACAAAACCATTGTTGATTTGCGGGTAAACTGCCTAAAATAATTTTGTAATTGTTAAAAACTTTATTTTTTTGAAAAGTATTAATAACATCTCTATGTAGCACTGGACTATTCCAATGTCTCGTCGTTTCAGGGCTTTCAAATTATGGTAAATTAATTAAAATTGTATAAACAATTTTCCAACCCATTTAGTTTATCCTGATTTATCCTAATGTTCATAATTGTAAATCAGGTTGGTCATCCAATCTTACGGAGTTGAAGGAATCCGGTCTTACATCAGACGTCACATCCAAATGGCAAAGACCTTCGAAGCCTTTGTTAGACGTGATCATCGGTTCGAAATTATCGGAGAGATAAGAGTACGATTAAATACGAACTATCAATGTTTCTTAAAACTCCATAATTGATACACAAATTACTTTTATTAATTTGACTTTATTGAATAACAATAGGTCGGCATGTGCTGCTTCCGATTGAAAGGACCCAATAACCTCAACAGTCGTCTTCTTGATGCTCTCAATCACACAAAGAAAATCCACATGATTCCTTCTTCATTCAAAGGAGTCTATTTTATTCGTTATGCCATCTGCCACGAATACATGGCCTTTGAGCACGTCAGTAAGTGGTCACAAGACGAAAATAATAATTTCATATCTTAAAATTGAGCAAATGTTTTAAAATTGTCTTTATTTGCCAGAGTTTGGTTGGGATATGGTGAGCGAATACGCCACTGTGGTCATTCGTCTCTTTGAGATGGACACTCCAAGTGCTGAAGGACTCGAGAAGCTCATGCACTCACAACACCGAATCCAAAAGCGAGTCGACAAGAAGACCTTTGGATACAATCTCGAAAGTGTGAAGGAAGGAGAAGAACTCCAGAAAGCTGGTGGAGCCAAGAGGGACTTTTTCGTTGAGGCCATGGTGGTCGCTGAGCCCGAGATCAAATCAAACTTTGTTACTCATATGGAGTTGATTGACGAAGACTCTGACCCAGAGGAACTCAGGAACAGCTTACTCAAGGCAGAAAATTACTACTGAAGGCTCAATCCCAGAAACAATTATGTATTTGTCAATACCCGTCAATATTTGTCAATAATGTCTCACATGTAAATATTCAAAATGTCAAACTTATTTTTAAAATTCTTTCATATTTTTTGAAATGTAAATTCTTTGTATTCATTCTATTAAATCCTCTTGTCAGTCGATGCATGACATAATAAAATTCTTGTATACATGTTACAAATGAACAAATCCATTTATTCGAATTTCACAAATAATTAATGAACTTTAAGTTTTATCTAAATCTTGTTTAAATGAATTATTGCTAAGCCAAAATACATTATACGCTTTTTAGATTATTTTTTAACATTATCATCTTTTGTGATCTCTACTTTTCTCTCTTTAGAGTATTTTCCCTTCATCGTAATGTTGAGATCTTCTTTTTTCAAATTCACACTTCCCATCCTTTTCTTTATGAACAATCTCATCAGAATCTTCACCTTTAACTCGATGAGCTTTGAGTGGCTCATTTGAGCTTAATGTCAATCGGCTTACAACTTCGTCGAGGTCAACCAAAAGAAGAGATTTTACTGGCTCGGCTACCTTTTGAGGGAAGGGAGTATTCGGTTCGTCGATCTTCATATGGCCGTAGTCTTTCTCTGATGGATGAAACGTCTCAATGATGTTCATTTCATCAAATGTGGCCTTTTTGTCTACTTTATCTTGAGATCTGGATCTGGCCGATTTAAGGATTGACTTTGGATTAAGCGGATCTGGGGTGTCCATTGATTTTTTCTCTTGGGATGACAAAGAGACTCGAGATGTTTGTGAACGAACGGAGCTGTCAGGTTGAGACCCTTTTGAATTGCTTTCTTTATCTGACATTGTTTGAGGTTTAACGCAACATAAAAACTTCTTCATAAAGGAACTATGAAATTAATAACATTTTATTCATTAGATTTGAAAGAAAGGTTAACTTTGGATTGCTAATTGCAAGAGTATTAAAATATTTAACATTAGTGTCAAACGTGTAGTGTTTTTATTTTTTCATGGTGTGGAAAAGGAAAAACAATAAAAATTGTGAATATTCCCAAGTAAATTAATATAAACCTTCATGAAGACGCAACAATAACGTTTATTCGCGATATTTAGCCTTTTAGAACTTTCGGGGAAAACTGCAAGATTTTCATGCACCAAAAGGACAAATTCTGCGAAGTCATAACCCAGTTCAATTTAAATTGATTTTCATACATTGAAATTTTAAATTGCAATAACTGCAAATTCTTCATATCCTTAATCAAAGTCAATTAACTAATCAATTTCAATTGGCGTGACTAAGATTTTTGAGTTTTGACCCTTTTAATTTATAGTTGTAGAATTTATTTTGCTCTTGAGTTTATTAATGATGGACAATTCATTGAAAATTTATTCTTATCAAGGTGAGGCTTAATTCATTCTACATTAAAAAACCTAATTCCGATCACGATCGATAACATTTTAATTTCAATTTCAATTTTAGATGCGAGAGAACAATTGAGGAAGTGGCGTGAGGGAAATGAACGGAAGAGCGAAGAAGTTGTGGAACTTTGGCTCAATTTTCTCGTTTCTTCCACGTCGAAACTCGGAGAGGAAAGTGAGTGATCTTTACCAAGTTCATTAATACTTATAGTCTAATTGCGTTATTAGCTATAAAAATCAAATTATAACGATGTGTATATTTTATCATTCTAGAATGGATGGTCCTTGAGCAAGTTGCAGTAGCCAGCTTAGACATACATAGCTACGGTATTGCCGAGGACGTCATTATGGAATTGAAGGAAAGATTTCCTACTAGTGATCGCGTCAGGTTAATCTTAATTAATCCTTTTTTATTTCACTCACAATAGTTTTATTATTTTTTATAATTAATAATGGAAATTGTTCAGGTCATTACAAGTCCTTCGATTGCAAGCGTTAGAGCGTTATGACGAGGCATTGAGTGGCATTGAAGCAATGATACAAAAAGATCCAACCAATTCTTCAGCATACAAGAGAAAGATTGCTATCTTTACTTCACAAGGGAAAAATCTCGAAGCAATCAAGCACCTAACGGAGTATCTGGAAAAGTACTATAAGTTCTTAATAATTGACGCATTTGTTCCTTAATATTCAATGAAATGGCATAATTTATTTTTTCATTAGGTTTATGAGCGATCAAGAAGCATGGTCCGAATTGTGTGATTTGTATTTGGCTGAAGCCGAATTCTCTCGTGCAGCCTTTTGTGCTGAAGAGTTGATTCTTCACAATCCCCACAATTATTTTGTTCATCAAAGAATTGCGGACATTCGGTACACAATGGGAGGAATCGAAAATTTGAAGTTGGCAGTATCTTATTACTCTCAAGCCTTAAAGCTCAACCCTAACAGTATGAGAGCGCTTTTTGGGCTCTTTCTGGTACGTCACACGTTTAAAAATGCAATTTAATATCATTCTCATTATTCATTTAGCATTAGTTAAAAATTAAAATAATAAATTAGAGCTCATCAAATCTTGCAACGAACCAACGAGTGCCTGCTAATGATAAGAAAGACTTTTCTAAAACGCTGGCTTGGACCGTAGAAGAATTATCAAAAAGGTGTGTGGATTATTTTAAATTTTATATAATTTTAATGACGAACTCCGATTTTAATATAAGCATGTAATGTAATGTTATCTAAATTCATATTTAGGTATAATGAACAAAGTGGAGTGAAGGGAAAGGACCAAATGAAAATGCTGGAAGGAGTTCTTGGCTCTCTCCAAATAAGTGAAAAGTAATGAAGATGATCAAGCTCGGAGTTATTCTAATATCCTCCAAAGAAATGTAATCTTTATATCTTTTAACTCCTGGATATTGTGGAAACATTCATATTTATACAGAATTACTATTATTGTAACATTTGATAAAAGTTTTCCCCAATTTTGCATAAATATAATATCTATTCCAATAGCATATTTAAATGAATGTAATTTAAAATTTATAATTATTTATCGCCTTTTCGCACAATTTTAATTATCAAACCTTTAAAAACATTTATAAACATAAGTTCATAATAATAAATTTGTTTCCTTTTGTGTGTAAATACTTCGGATTGTGTAAGATATTTGTTGTGATTATCATTTAATGTATAGTCTAAAATTATATCATATTGTTATATTATATTGTAATTTTATTGGAAATCAAGTATTTGTTGCATGTCATAATTTTTCTGAATAAAAACAATAAGAATATATCCATCCAAAAATACAGTATGTGTGAAAAATGAAAAATTTATTTCACATTTTTATTTTTTCTTTAGAAGAATAAAACTTAATGCTAGGAACATCATCAATCAAATTAAAACATTCGAGGAATTAAATATCCATTTAAAATTATCTTAAAATAAAATTAAAACATTCGTTAAATATGTAATAAAAGCGATTATTTTCATATATTATGTGGAGTACTTTTAATACAAAAGATAATTTATAAATAAAATCACAGTTCCTTTTTAACTAGCCATGTAATAAAAGTAATCATAAATATTAATACCTACAAACATTAACACATAATATAGTAGTCTGTAATTAATTTACATAATTTGATATCATTAAAAAAACTCAATAAAATATGTGAGGTTTTAATTTTAATATACCTAATAGTCCATTTTGGTCATGTTATGTTAGCTCTAATATTAATAAAGTTATAGTTAACGTAATGTAGTGTACTAATACATTTAAATTTGTATATTTACAATATTGATTGTGTTTGTGATATTATCATAATGATTCATTGTATTGTATTAATGTAGTTTGCTAAT
The DNA here is from genome assembly GCA_034687125.1 of Neelides folsomi. Lineage (NCBI taxonomy): Eukaryota > Metazoa > Arthropoda > Collembola > Neelipleona > Neelidae > Neelides > Neelides folsomi. The sequence goes on along the minus strand of JAQGBZ010000212.1, from coordinate 25,495 downwards.
TGTACTGATTGGAAATTTTAACAATTCACATTTGGGCTTGGGTTTCGTTTATACATAAATATATACCTTACTATTTAGTACATTTAAAAATATATATTATTTTCGTCATGAATCGGCTCGTGTTTGGACCCTTAAATTGCATTTTGGAAGAGATTGATTGTCATATGCCAATTAATTGCCTTGTTAGAAGCCATTGGCTTCTTTGGTTCAAATAGAAGAGCAAAGATGAACGGAAGATCATTACAATTTCTTCGTTTCTTAATTGTCAACATAAATTGAAGTTCCCTATTGCGGATCTTGAGGGATAATCATTTCAGGCCAAGGAGGCGAACGAATTGATGAGAAATTAGAACTTAAAAGTTGAGTTAAATTCTCTGCAGGTTCATATCCCCAATATTTCATCGCCACTCTGCATTTCCGCTGAATTACATCCACTTCATGGAAATCATTGGCAAAGTCAGTGATCCAATGGAAAGGGGCTTTCTTGGAATCTCTAAAAGTGCTCGAAACCCCTCCGGCATCCGTTCCTGTGTGAAGTCGGAGGAACTCATCAATTATATGTGACCTTTGGAGTCTAAGAAATGGGAAGAGTTTGTTCACGCCAGAAGAAGGATTCATGGACACGTCTTCGTATCGGATAGCTCTAGAAATAGAAAATCCTCATTTTGAGTAAATCCTTGAACCGTTCAAAATATTTAAAATGGTAATAAACACATTTTATGTAGAGGATAGATTTGCAGATTTACATACATGAACTTATTGGGGTATTTTTTCCTCAGCCTGAGAGCTTCTCTATAGTCTTCTTGAAGATCTGCACAGAGAAGTGCAGGATCTTCACAGTCAGGATTCCCTGGACACCATTCTCTGTGGTGTCTGGATTGGATCGTTCCACGCGGATCCCTCACCAACAGCACGACTTTCACATTGAGCCTAAATAATAAAAAATGGAAAAATAAATTGTGAGATTCTACATCTTTTAATATAATCTGTTTACTTTTCATCTTCAAGCAGCGGCTCTGCCAACTTCAATCGCATCCTCACAGTCTTCAATAACTGGAATGGGAAAAGCCGACACATTTTGGAAAGAAAATCTTCTGCTACACAGACTCTGTGAGTCTTCGTGCAGTACTGGTACATTCTCGTGTTATGACTAAATGTGAAATCATGAGCTTCTCCAAATTTTATATAATCAGCTGCAAATAAATGTCAAAGTTAAAAATTTAAAAAGATTGTATTAGCATAATTATGACCAAAAATTGGCAATTTATAGATTTAATATTCTTGTTATAAATTAATCCAAGGTTGAACTAGTTTAAAAAATGAATTTGACACACACATTGAGCTTTCCCTTCAAAAGCATGTGAACTCTTAAATTCCTGTAATACTTTTATAAATTCTCATGAATTCTTTTATTTACACATAGCGTGCCAGTGATTCAATAATGTTTTTACTCGAGGCATCAATTTGATTGCTTCCTTGTTTCCTTCCGGCCAACTTTTCCTATAATTTAATCAAATAATAGGATAAGGCGCTTACTCATATTCTCAAACCGACAGTTGAGGAGATCCTGAACGTGACGCAGAGCATTTTGAGCTGGCTGCCCGTACCGAAACTATAAAAAAAACATGGAGATAAGTCGAGATTGAAGTTTATACCATAAATAATGTTCTTTGCGTATATAAAGACATAAAGATGGTTGAGCATGAGAAGTGGTCAGACTTAAAGGAGCATCCGACCAGAGGTGTCAAAATAGGGTAATTTACTTGGATTATTCCATGGTGAAGAAGCGGCTCGTAATGGTAAAACGTCCCCGGATGGCTTTCGAGAACTTCTCCAAGGAAAGTGGAGCCGGACCTCCATGTTGTAAAAATAAGGTTACGAATCGGCTGCCCTCCTTTTTCCATCACCAGATCCTTCATTGTTCTATATAATCATAAAAATGAAGAGGAGTTGAGAAAATAATAAAATGCTTTTACGCTAAATCTAAAATCTTTACGTGTTTCCTGACGCGAAAAACTCAGAGGTCTCGATCTTCAACGCAGCTCGTTCTTGTTCTATAGCCCATTGTCTAAATTGGGGAAGATAATTGGCTGAGAAGGAAAAGTTGTCGTAAACTCTCTTCACCGTATCCTAATCAAAATATAAAATAATAAAGATTCGGTTAAAGTTACGTGCTAAGCCCAACATTAAATAAAAAAGTTGTAATAAAAAATAAGTATAAAATAATAGTAGCATGTGTTGGTCTTGTTGACAATTGGCATTTTTTAAAACTGTTTTTTCAATATTTACAATATGAGATATGTAATGTATTTTTAATGATATTTTGTTGATAGTTAAAAATTCCTTAAAGTGTGTTCATTTATATTGTTTTACATTGAAACGAAGCATGAAAAGAATTTTTTTGCCTCTAACAGACTTCCTCTTAATTTGTTATTTGCATTTATGGTTGGGAGAAGAAACATAAGATTTTGTCATTTCCTAACTTGCTGGCCCTGAACGCGAATTTAACTGTTCAAATCTTAAAGACTTACAGAGAAATAGTGTCGTAGAGTTAAAGGCAATTATTGTTCTTGGAATTACTGTGTTCTTAAAATGTATTTTCAAGGTTTAAGCCGGAAGTATTAAACAAAGAAGCTGGGAGAGAGTTTTACATATTATGCTTATCTTAGAATTCTCCCATTCAATTGATTTAATAGACAAAGATACACACATGTCTCTACATCCGTATATTTACTCTAATACTCCCTTTCTAATGTTTCTTTTAATAGAAACTCTCTCGGTTTGATATCTGTACATTGAATAAATCGCGTGATTGTGATATAAAATAGCCGAGTGGCTACAAATTGAATCTAACTGTCAACACAGGCCATGGAGCATAACCCAAAAGGTTTGAGTAGAAAGAGAACTCACTTGAAGAACGGCAATCCAATTCCTTCTTTCTTCCCGCAAATCGTTTTCCTCGTCTCCCTCCTTCTTCTTCGTCTCGTTCTCGACAGGTAAATCTCCTTGGGTGTACCTGAGAGGCTTCGTGGATGATCCCTCGCTCCGCGCCTCTTGATAAAGGAACTGACTGCTCACCACGTAGAGCGTCACTGTGAAGATGACGAGGAAAAGCACATTGTAGAAGTATGTGTGTCTCGTGAGGGCCATCTCCAACAGAGGCTCAAGAGACTAAAGGGGAGGCAGAGACAAACGTCCAAGTCATTTCCTCTGTCTCGACAGCGAGGACGAATGCACAAATCTCACAGCCTCATTTAAGAGGAATAAAATATAGAGATATTGGGATTGATGATCATTGGGCAGAGGTCCATTAGTGTTTTAGAGCCATGATGTGATGAGCCCACGGCAGCCCTACTTCCAAACTAACTGTTCATTTACCCAAATTTGATATCAAGTGCTGTTGGCTTTGATTCATTTTCAAGACATTTTGGGCGAGGAAGTTTAAAATGATGACAATATAATGATAATGATGGTTCTTCGGTGAGTTGAGTTGAGATCCTCGTTAACTTTTGCTCTTTTGTTGTGCCTTCACCGAAATTCCCAATTAATTCTTCATGCCTCTAACGTTCTGACAGTCCTGAGTCCCCTTAGTTGTAATATGCTTTTTGATGGTCAGATCAGACTTCTTTTGATTGTAAGAGGAATTAGTTCTTCTATCAACTTTGGCTTATTGCTGGAAATGAAAAATCTAGTTGTTATTTGCTGACAGGAAATATTCAAAAGAATGTAAATTCCCTTTAACATTAATTCATATACATATTAATTTATGTTCACATTACATATCTGTATAGACAGGAAATGCTCATGATATATTAAAATATAATATATGGTATCCTAATAAAAATAACTAGCTATTCCGAAAAGATAAATACTCAAGAGAATTGGACATATTAATTGATAAATACTTAATGATGATTATGCATATTTGCTTGGCTATCTTTCGAGCCCGGCTATCCTTCAAGCACCGGCAATCTTTCAAGCCAAAGCGGTATATAACATATGTACTATACATAAATATTATGAAGTATTTGTATAATTTTAGAATTATAAAATATTTGTATAATTTTATGGTACATACAGATATAATTTTTATAAGCTTTTTATTTAAAAGTACCTGTAATTGGCTAATTTTACTATATATTAATACCTACCTATAGCTTATCTGAATATGCACACAATATAAGATAAATCGTACATTTTTTTAATCTGGAAATAATATATTTATTTCAAAATTATACCATACATATCATGATATTTATTATAAATATGAATATTTATTTATAAAGTATCTGTAACATGTTTATGTGTCCCCATTATACATTACTAATATAAAAATTGCTAAACCTTTTATGTTTGTAGCATCTAATAAATTATACATACTCAGATTTTTACTTCTAGTATATGAAATGTAACTTATACCTAATAATAACCATGCATTAGTAATCTTATCAATATTCGTATTTTTAGTCTTTATTTCATTGAAGCAATATATTATGTTCTTACATTACATCTAATGAATTGAATAAAAAGTATGCTATTGTAATCCTCAATAAAATAACCTTCAAAAGAAAAACTAACAATGTAACACCACAAAATCCCAAGATCATTTTGGCTTTCTAATATTATGCCAATGTATGTATTGTAATAGAAAATTTTGGTAGACGTCTTTCAAAAATATTTTTGGGCTTATTTATTAATTAATTCAAGAAATTTCTTTTAACGATCAAGGAAAAATGTGAGAGATTTCCTTTGAGTTCCTGTCAACAGTGTCAACGGCTTTTCTGCTTATTCGGCATTAGAATAAAGAGGACAGAGAGAGAAATCGGGTAAATTGAGTTACCAAACGTGGCGGAGAAGATGAGTTGACTTCAATCCTCGGTTGAAGATCGGGACAATTAAGAAGTTGGGAAAGGAGAGCAGGTTGGTTGAGCCTTCGCTCAATGTGAATGGCGTGTAAAGTAGCCCTGAGGAACTCACGAGACTCTTTACCTTACAACTTCCCCATGGCCAACGTTCTCCCATCTCCTCCTTCGAGGGTTCCCTTTAACTTTCAACTAACACGATCTCCTGCTCTCCTCCTTATGCCCTCAAGCTCATCAATCCCCTACAAACACTTGGGTCCATTAACTAGAAGGGAGAGAAAACGTCAAACAAGCCTTTTAATTCAATTGGAAAATGAACAAATTCCATTAAATTTATTCTACATAGAATTCCCTGGTTAAATTTCATGTCGGGTTATTTGGATTGAATTGCAAAATCTACTAAAAATTATTTAAAACAACATTAACATATGAAACATACAAGGATCGTACAGATCAAAGTTAATGTCAAAATTGCATTACATTGATAAAGAAGGCAAAACATTAGAAGGAAGAATGGAGAGAAAAATGGAAATGGTGAATGAATAGTCTCGCAAATCTCAGAGACCCTTAAAGACCTAAAAAAGTCAGTATACTGTATTGAAGTATTCACTATTGAAGACAAAATGGAACAAATAAATACATTCAGAATAGTTTTAAATCGTATGTTTCGTATCACATATGAGAAAAGTTCTTTTGGAAAGAGTCTTCTGAAGAAGCTCATTGTTTACCTTTTATTTGACGTTTTTCAGAAGTATATATGAAATTCGCACGAAGGTCGAAATATGAGGCGTCAGAGATTCAATAAAATTCATAAAAAAGAATCTAGGGAAGGACTCCTTTTGATTCTTACTGATCGATTTTACAAGTTCAATTTACATTTAAATTTCCAAAAGGCGCATTTTGAGAGGAAACAGATCGGCGTTGATTGTAAATGTGTGTGACAAGGAAGGGTCTTTTTGTCTCCTTGTGCTTCTTATTGGCGGATTTCTCAACCTTCGGAATAGGAAAAGATGTGTATTAGAGATCTTTCAGGGATTGGGAAGGAAAGTTCAATCTTGTTAAAATTCTCTATTCTTATGTGTTTCTGGATCCGGTGGAAAAACACATACAAACACATGAAATGAAGCACTTTGAGAAGAATTTCCCTCTCGAGCTCAAAAACTTCTCATTAGAAACTTTGAAGAAGGCAAACTTGCCAAGTACAATTAGAGAAAGACAATCCAATTAACTGGAATATTTGACCTCGTTCAATCACTAATTAAATTCCAAAGCTCATAATAGACCATTGTCTTTGAAATTCAAAATGGAACTCTGTGTAGGATATCTCTTAATAAAATTTTGATTGGTGTTATTTTCATTTTCTACCTGGTTAAATGTTAATCTATTGCTCATGCCCAAATGCACATGCATAAAAACAATTATAAACACTCAACCAGAAAAAGTTCAAATTATTTAAATCGAATCCGCACTGGTAAATTCATGTGGTAATGTGGTTGAACTTTTGATACTTACTCTACTTAATTTATTTGAATACTCAATACTGCTATACTTGTACATGTTGTAACTTTAAATACTATTTATTTACTTATTATACTTTTTGTTTATAAAAATTTTGGCTGAGATTCGGAGTCTCTGCAAAACCATGCTAGAACCATGGGGCACCATGCCTCCCTATTCTTATATGTTAGGCTAGGTTAGGTTAGGTTAGATGGCGCTAATCACCATTCCTATTCAAATGCACGCTGGAACCATGGAACATGGTTTTGAACCATGGAAAAACCATGGTTTTGCAGAGATTCCGAATGTTAGCCAAAATTTTTATTGGGCTATTGATGTTGTTTATTAAAAGTTAAAACCAACTTAATTTAAATATTATATTTATATGCGGTAATGTAAACTCATCAAATAATGAGCCATTCGACTGGATAAAAATGGTTACAATATTATGAAAGAATGTAATCCGTTTTAATGAATAGATAAATTATTCATATAAAAATGTTATTTGAGTTTTATATTTGTACCTACTATGATATATATATGAAAGTAATGAATTGAAATCTATATGAATCATAAATAGAGTAACTGGTAAATACATTTAACTATTAATACTGATATATAATACTAGTATATTTATATTTATTTAAATAATTTATTCAACACAAAGTTCAATTAAATAGCTAACGAACGAAAGGGGAGCAAATCATAAAGGGAAAGTAAAGAATGAAAAGTTTTTAAATGAGCTTTGCATGAAGATGCCTTTATTAGGTCGTTCATCATTGGGTCAAAAGAGTGACAGTGGTGCGTTAAATGATTAGAGGTGAATTATAAAATAAACGGATTGTGTCTCAGGAAAGGCGGTGTTAGTTATTAACCTTTTGTTCGCGTGAACAAAAGAGGTTAAATGAGAGGGACAGGAGATCCATTAAGAGTTGTGTGTAGGAGTTCCCCGAGTTTTCCCTATAACAAACATCCCATGTGCCAGGAGTGAGTATATTGAACAAAAGGGACGGACTCTTCTTTCCACATCTCTGGATCTCTTCTTCGGATCGGATTACGAGAGAATTGAGTGAACTCTGGTTGTGTGCTTCATTCGCTCCTCGCACATTCCCTCACTTGGATTAATTGAGGTTTGAAAATATAACGCCCTTTGTTGGTCCCTCCATCGTCAAAACGAAGTATAAACTCAAAATACCTTTTATTCTATTATTTACTAAAGCTGTTTAAAACGAATTTTCCCAACGAAATCTTTTGAAATAAGACGAGGGGAGATAATGGGAAGATAATATTGTTTCACAAATAAGCAGAAGGCAATTTTCATTTTCTGGTCTGGTTGGACTACATAGAGCTTAAATAGAGTCCATTTGATTTACCATGATCAAATTGTGTGATAGCAGTGGGGAATTGGAAAGATGCAAAGTAGTAAACTGGGACTCATCGACCAAACCCGAAGAGCCCCGATTATCATTGTGAGAAAGGAGTGGAGCCGTGACTTGACATGTGTGTATCCGAATTTCAACTCCTCGGAACAGGGTCGGATGAGTCGGTGTGAAGCCGCCATCCGAACCGCTTACTTCACCCCTCGCTCCGCATCAATTATGGAGAAAACTTCAGGTGTCATTCATTGTCAGTCTCCCTTGAGATGAAAGCGAGATCATCTCGACCAGAATCACGAGTTTGGGAGATGAAACAGGAAACTGTCAGGAATCTGCCGACGACCGATTGTCGCATTTAATCAAAATTCCTTGCTCCTTTTAAGAATATTAAAAGTGTCATGATGTGAATTAGAAATGGAGTATTTATAAATGGATTGTGTTTCACCACTTGGTTTTTAATAAGTTTTGTGAGAGTTGAGTTCAAATAAGCAGTGATGTAATTGAGTGGGCGATATGGATCAATCCAGTGAAACTTTTATTTGGAAATGAAAGAAAGGTGAGATTTGTAAGTACCATATTTACTTATTTATACAAATTAACGTTACTAATTGCATTACACATGTTATTGACGTGAACCAAATTGAATTTTGAGTACAACCTTCGGAAAATGGATTTTGAATATCAAATAATGGCTTAAATATAGGATGAACGCAAAATACAAAATAGTTTAAAGTGCACGGATGATTTTCCCGAGAGAAATGTGTATTGTTTGTGTTCTATCTAAGCTCTATTATGTATCTTCTATAGATAGACATGCATAAATTCTTTGCAGAAAACCATGAAGGTTATGTGTAGCGTTAAGCGTCATCATGTTTTATACATGCGGAACAAATTCAAACAATTCATAAATATTTATTTTGGGTTAATCAAAACTTTTCCTTGAAAATTAAGTGAAAACTCATACAAAGGCAAAAGCGAGTCAATCAACTGAAATACTTATAGCCTGTTCGGTGTTGGATATATTTTTACCATAAACGGGGTTGGAAATCCGCACATTGCTTTAACCATTAATTGGCATTTTAATAAATATTTCACAGCACGGTGAAAAAGCGTACATTTTATAATATAGATGATTGGGGTTTCTCTAATAAGCTAATAATTTATGGACTCGATTATTAATTAATTTTGAGGTAAAGTATTGACAGAGGCAAATATTTTTTTGCTTCGTGCTTTTTCATTGGAATTGATAATTTTGAGCTTTTAGAAAAACTTATGCATATGCGTGATTTGAAAGAATTTGCTCATTGAATTAGGTAAAGCCGAAAGGTCATTAAGCATGATCATTTTCTGGATCAATTTTGATCCAACACAGACGAATTCTGTACTTTTATAATTTTCAGCAATTGATAAAATATCCATTGTTTTTAGTAAATTGTATCAAATATACCAATATTATTTATATTCATTTTTTATTTGTATTTTTAAATCTTATTTTGATAACACCGGGAATTATTACTTATAAAATTATCTTTAGCAAGCCCTAATGGTATACAATAATACCATTACACATACATAAATAGTTGTGTAGGTATTCTATTTATAATAGATCCATACACATATAGTACAGTCAAACGCATACTCCTTTCGGTAAAACCTCAGTCGTAAAAAATGGCAGATCTGATTATTGTCCAGCAATACTCACTTTCAATCTGTTTTCAAACGGATGTAATAGTCAATATTTCTCTGAAGAATGATACACAAGTAAAAGAATAATAATAGAATAATCTCGTAATACATAATATTTTATTTTAGTACTAACAAGTGTAGGTGCAAGTGTAAGTGCACCAATATATTATTTGCAACGAAAAGAATATAATATGGTATGAGCCGAGACCAATTTATGAAGTGATAAAATGGTCAGTATATCAATACCTCATTAATTATGATATGAAAAAACTTGCCCTTACAATTAGTTAATAACGCATTAATTCATTGTATTTAGCCTGATGGGTTGGTATGTGCATAATTGAAGGATTAAAGTAATTTTCGAACCATTAAAATTTAGCCTAATCAAACAATGATTTATATGGAATTGCAATATGACAAACGCTTAAATAACCACCACTTCCGATACTGTGCAATATTGGATCTAACAACTATACATTAATGACGAACATAAACGTGTCGTTGAATCAAACCTCCCAAAATTTTAAACATTAGTGTTTCTATATGTAAAGTGGTTTTAGATGAGACTCTCCCAACGTCCCAATAGTTCTACACTATTTGAATCTATGGAGGAAAGAGCGATTCTCATTAAAGGAAGTGGTGGAAAAATGATAACACGTTCATTTTTATATGCATTTGACAAAATTGGGATAGGAAAAACCATTCTTGAAATTGATCGATTGCTTTTTTTGCGCCTACCCCACTAAAATAACACTACCATGAAAAAAGTTGAACTTTTCTCAAATAAACTTTTTGAGAGCTTTTGCACATTGAAAGCAAAGTAAGTAGGAAAGGGTTTCTCAAAACAAAAAGAATGCCTTTGAAATTGTTGAGCTTGGAGGGACATTAGCGGATGACAAAAGTGGAATACGGGAAATTCTCAGAGACTTGGAGATAGCGATAGGAAGTAGGAGAGACAGTTCGGGATTCTTAGTAGTGAGAAGGAGAGAGCAGAGAGATGTTCATTGTGCTTCATCTTGAAGAAATGACAACAATGGGGAGGATGTGTTGTGAGATTCTCCCCTTTGGGAGACCAAGACGTGGTCCCCACCTGCCTCAGGTGGTAATCACCTTGACTCCTTACGCTCGTTCTCATCAGTTACGTGAGCGGCAGTTGGAGGAGAGGAGGCTGGATCTCGGCCGCCGCCAACCTCCACCACCCAAATCCTCCACTTGTTGGACTCCCGAATCCCACAATGAAACACCAGTCTTGTGAAGTGAAAACGTGTTACGTGATTTCAAACCCTTTTCAAAAACATTTAAAACAATTCAATTAGCTCAAAACGCTGGTGAGAAACCGAACATTTGACATTTCATAATCTTTTGAATATCCTGATTATTTTTTCAGTAATAAGATTTATGGATCATATTAGCCGATTATAATATAATATGATTAGGAACATTTTTAATGCTAATTAATTACTAATATTGTATATCTCGTACATTTGTACATTTTAGCAAGTTAAAACAGTATATGAGGTATTGTTCTATGCATAAATCCTTTTATTCCTAACAGCATCCATGGTTGGAATTTATAAATACTGATATATTATGCGTAACTGCATAGTTGTATTATAATTATATGCATTCGTATAATTTATCTTTAGTTCTTTAGTATGGTTGTAATTATATTTAAAAGAGAATGTTCTGTATGGGGAAAAACCATTTGATGGTCAAATACTTTATTTTGTTTAGATAGAAGAACTTACAAGTAGCGAAAGGGTTTTAAGGTAATGAAGCATTCGATTCTTGGAATTTGTGAATGTTTCATTATTAAGCTGAATCCGTTGAAATGAGGAAGAACGTCGTAGTGAGTAATGGTTCCACTGGGAATCTCTCCTCAACCATCATTTGTACCAAAGAGATCAAAGATGTGATCCAAGTTGAGAAAATAAAAGGGATCCTATTTTCATGGTCTGATTCTCCCCCCTTTATGATTCACGAGTCTCACTCCCCTATCTCTCCCATACCGATTTCACAAGATCGCGAACTCCGAATTTAAGTGGCCACTCCGAAGATTTCATTTCGATCTTCTTGAGGACTAATAACTACAAAAGAGGTTCTTCGCAATCCGCAAATTACTTCCATTCCTCTCTTTTCTATCTTCCTCTTTCTCAGACCACTAATTACTGCAATTTCAAATTATACATTTCAGCCATACCATACAATCATTTCCCTTCGTTTATACGGGCCCCATATAGTGTTAATTATGGGATATATCTTATGCCAAAATTATGGCAATCAAGAACTCCACAATTTTGAAAGTGAATATGCTCGAGTGCCATATCTCACATGTCATATTTCTTGTATGTTAAATATCTAATATAACACATAAAAGTAAAACTTGAAAACCATAGTCTATACACCTACAAAATGCGTAATTTACATAATGTGTCATACATTATTGCAATTTTAGCTCTTTAATCATTTATTATATTTCTAAGGTTCAAACTTTCAAGATATTTTGATCCAATATTATAATTAAAAGCAAGTGTTAAAATTATTTTCTGATATTATACTATTTTACTTTACATATAATATAATGCAGGTAGTTATATAATTGTATGTGTAAAATTCCTTGATTAAGAATTTAATAATAATTACTCCCTATACAATAATTAATTTAGTCACAGATGCGAATGTCATTGTACTCCTTTTCCTTTTGAAGCTTATAAACTTATATAATTAAATATAACACAAACTTACATATAAATCGTCATTATTACTTACTTATTATGAACCTCAAAAGCATCCAACCATATGAATATAAAACCTCCTTGTTCAATTATGTTCTGCAAAGAAATGATATTACCTGCAACCTGAAATAATCATTTAGGCAATGCCATTAAAGACTTATACTTCCTACTTACGCCTACTCCCTACTTTCCCTCAAACTTAAATTGGGCAAGGTATTTAATTCTCATCATGGCAGATGAAATTTAAGTATCTGTACATAAAGAATGTATTTCTAAGAAAATGAGCTGAAATTGATCTTTGTGAACATTATTTAACAATGAAAAGTTGGGAGAACCCTCGAGAGAGATAAAATATTAAATAGTGATTGTGATAAGTCGAGGGTCGGGAGGTATAGCATTAGAATAGGAAAAATCTTAATGGACATCCGGAATGAAGAATGGAAATGTCTGTGTGTGGGTGAGGAGCGAAGATTGGATTTCTTTGAAGAAGGAAAAATGAATTGAATCCGTCTTCATCTCCCCATATTCTTTTTAAGTTGAGACATCAAAAGAGATTTGTGTTCATTCTACTGAATTCATATCATCTTTTCTTTTTATTCCTAATGCGATATCTCCTCTTTTATTCCTTTTTATCTCTCGTTCCTCACAAAAGAGGTGAAAAGGGACATAACTTATTGATTTTAATATTGGAAAATCTGGGAATGATATTGTTTGCTAATGCGATGCATATTGACCTTTTCTTGTCTATAATGGTTTGAGTGAAAGTGGAAGCCTTGAGGAATCAGACACAGGGATATAATTACACAGGATTCCTCCTTGCCCAACGTGGAATTGTAATAGAAAACGAAGGGAGCTCACAAATAACATTCGACGAAATTGATTAAGTGTGTTTCGTGATTTTACAAGTAGTACTAGCAATCTCCTTCGTCCAATTCTTCATACGTGGTTAAACCGCAAGAAGGTTTATTTACAGAGAGCTGCATACAGAAGGACTTGTGGATTGGCAAACATCTTTCCTTACTCGTCCCATGCTCTCCTTTTTTAAATTTTAAATAAGTAACGCAGTTGACCGTCTTACACATGTAGACACATAGTTTCAGAGCAAACTTATCAGGTTTACATTCTAAGACTCATTGAATTATGGTCGTAAAACAAGAAGTGAAGAGAAAGGTGAGCGGAGAGATTTAAGTTCGAGTTGGGAAACAAGTCCATGAAGAAAAATGCTAATTTGAGGTATTCAACTCACAACTTCCGTACAAGTTATAACTAACTCTCTTATTAAAATACTACAGTTTTATCCGCTTACAATTTCCAATTAATCTCAGCTCTTGAGATGAATAAGAGCAAACTTTATCATGATTTCAAATACTTGTTTACATTAATAAGACAAATTGTTTCTTCCTAACCGATTAGCCTTATAATCAAGAAAGGTAATTACACATTAACATTTCCCATGAATAAGCCAAGCTGAATCCAACGGCTTTGGGATATTTGCGTGGCGGGAGTAATAACTAATTGTAAGCACGACATGATAAGGAGAGTCGAGAGAATGTTTGAGAGGTTTGAAGGTAATTTGAATAGTTTGAATAATTAAGGGAATATTTATTATAAGGTAGTAATTTAACTTGAGGTGGATTGTCTGAATGGATGAAAATGAAACCGAAATGAATTCATGGCCTTTCGCAAAACTTTCCTTTGAGAGCATTAAGGAATTCTATAAATACGGTTGGAGTTTGAGTTTGAAAAGGAGCCTCTTCGGCCTTCCATTAAGGTCAAGACGAGTCAAACAATCGATTTTCCCTTTTGAGACATTATTAAGCCTCTTCGGTCTGTATTGTCTTTTCTGATGTCGTTGGGCATTACTTACATAATGCCATAAGACATCACATAATGGGAATTCTCACAAGGGTAGTTTAGTAATTAAAATGATTCACAAGGGTGGGAAATAAGGCAATTTGACCAATAACAAAGAAGGAGGCTGCACAATCTTTTTCTCACTTCTCTTTCAGTTTCACTATACGTGGTTTTTGTTCTTTTTACTATTCGTAAAGTATCATGATAAAAGTACGCTCATACATATATGAGACTATTAGATTCTTGGATTCTTCAATGAAACCATACTCTGGCTATATGTACTATACTTTTTACATTGAACTGATAAATTCGCAGAAAATGGTTAAATCATGAAAATTTTATTTGCTGTAAAAAATAATTGAGAAAATAAGTGCATAAGTTTTTTTACGACTTTAATTATTAAAAGCTTTTTTATCTCCGAAATTCCTTCTGGATTGCATACTCTGGATGTCCAGTATTAGATGAAAGATCATTGACTTCAGAAGTACGAGTAATTTTTCCTTAATGGTTGTGAATGCAAAGAATCATGATTCCGAGGTGAGTCGTCAAGAATCAACGAGGCTTCAAAGACCTGAAAAGTTCTTTGCCCAATTCCCTTTGTAAAGGGCAGGAGATGAAACCTGAGATAAAAAATTGTGAGAATTTGTTTTTTGCCATTTCTGTGGCTCTGTCTAATGAAATGATTGTGAAGAATCTCGCGTGGTGGATGAAAACTATTTGCTTTCAAAACGGCGTAGGAAATAAACGGAATAGATTTTTGTTCGTTTTCACTTGGGTCAAGGTTGCTTCTCTTCCTGGCTCCTTCACAGATCGAGAACTCGAAAGACGAGTCGAGGGAGATAAGACGAGGAATCCCACTTTGTTTACATCCAGACCCTCAACCTCTCCAGTTCAATTCTCGTTCCTTGACTCGCCAGCAACGTCCCCAAAAATCCTGTTCCTTCCTCAAGATCCAAAGATCCGACTCTATGCCCATTTCACGACAGAGAAGGATTCTCCCTGGGGTCATGTTGTTGAACTCAACCTGCTTCTCATTTCTTTGCTCAATCAACAGCCTTCAATCTCGGACGACCGCGCCAGATCCCTCCCAACCTAGGCAGAGATAGGGAATTGAATTCTACTTCCTCTCGGAAGGAGAAAACTCTCATTATCATTTATGACGCGACGGTCTCCGCTGCCCGCCACTCGAACATTGAACTGTGGATGTATGTCTGAAGATTTTTTCCATTCATTCTTCTCCCATTGTACCGTTCCTGCACTCCCTCATGGAGATCAAAGGAAGGCTAATTTAAGCAACGCCATTTTACATTCATCTGATTCTCACATAGCTCACATTTCATTCAAGTGGGAGTATAATGTGCAATAATATCCACTTTCAACCATTATTACTTTATTGGATCCTCATATGGGCCCTAACATGCATTTCCAAAAATGTTTATTATCTTTATATTAAGCATATAAAAATGTTTATTATTCTAAAAGGCTGACTGAAAGTCAAAGAGAAAAATGAAGAGATTCTAACACTAATAATAAATTCTATAAAACAATATTAATCAAATTGGTAGGATGTTTTATTTCTGAAATACAATTCCAATGAAAATTGTATTTCATGTAATAGTGGTGATCAACATGTAATTTAATAAACGTAAAAAACAATCTTTTTATTAATGGCTCATTCATTCAACTCTAGGAAAACTGTTTTTAAACTTATTTAATGTTAGTGAATTATAATAACAAGGAACTTCTAAAGTTAAAAATTCTTCATTATTAGTTTTCAATTCCTCCTATTCAAATTCTTTTCTCAACTTGAATAATCAACTCCAGTCAAGTTGGAGTTTCTCACAGAAAAAGTTCGCTCCTTGCAAATAGCCGTTTTGGCTTATGAGAAAGAAATTATGGACCAAGACTTTGATAAGTATTCGAGCGATTTAATGGGAGGGGAAGTTTGAGCTTTTGGCAACAATTTCAATTTTTCTTGTCCTGAGCATTCGTCTGTAGGAGAAGGACCACATTACTCACACTTTTTCAACTCTATTCAAAAATGAACGGAACATGTCAGCAGGATCTCTCTATGATGCATTTCCACGACTTTGAGAGTAATGCAATAGAAATGTAAATCCGAAATAACATTTTTACACATTGAAGATGAAGGATGTGAGAAACGAAGGATGTGAAGGTCAGTAGATTCCATAAGGCTCATTTACTCCTCCCTCACCTCACAGTCAGACCCTTGGAAAAAAGTCTCATCTTGGTCGTTGGAGGAAACAATGTCGTATATTGTCATTTTGGGGTCCTTGCCTAGAATATTCCAAAACTGAGTTCTCCTTAACCATAATATAAGTTTATATCTTATTACGTAAACAGACTTTTCCTTTTACCTTTTCTCATTTCTTGTGAGATACTCATCTCCTTCTCCGATGAGCCAACTCGGTGAGCTTAACATTGCCCAAGGGGATTTCACGCTCTTTGGAACGAAAATGTAAGTCGGTAAACCAAATAAATATGTTGGTCAATTACAAAGAGACCAAGCGAAATGACCAGGCAAATTATACTTTAACTAATAATTCTAAGAACACAAACGTAAAATCAACTTCATGTTAATTTTCAAAGACGTGATGGAGTTGGCGTTGAGGAACGAAAAATGAACAATGTGTAAGCGACCAATTATTTGACAATCACGTTTATCAATAACTTCTCTTTTATATTGACGCTTCGTAAGGCTGAAAAAGCGAGAAAAATATTCTTTAACGTTCCGTCACGTTCTTGACGCCTTCGCTCATTTCGTTCTTTCGCCTTACCTCATTTAAAAATGGTTTGTGTGATAGAGAATCTATGAAAGAAATTCCTCCTTGATTCTCCTTGAAGCTCTCGACACGCTAATTGTAATTGCACTGTTAGAACCACACGCAATTCTCTTTTGCTATTCTAGGCCCTGGATTACGATGATGATGTCATTAACGATTGTAAGCTTCCCTTTGTGAATCAATAAATGTAAAAGTATTTTAATGGCAATCGTGAAGATGATTTGAAGATTCGTGTGACTCACTGTGCGTTTCATAGCATTCATAAATACGAGTATATTAGTATTCAACTAATAATATAGGTATTCGCATATAAAATATAAAAATACTCATTGTAAATTTGTAATACATAAAAGTATGTTTACGATAGATTTATAAATATCAAGCCTTGAAAATGTCAAATGAATTTATAAACCGCTTTCAACATAAACTAGAATTAAAATGCATCAGCTAATTTAAATGACAAAAGATATTACTAGGTATTAATATACAAAATCATTTGAGCAGAATATGGCATGTCGGCATTCAATATTTCATAAAATTATAAAACTATTAAAATGTGTATTGACAATAATAAAAGATACAAAATGTTGAGTAAATTTTGTTGTAATGTATTTTTTAGTGAAGGCGAGCGGACGGAAGGAGAATGATGGGACGTCACTGGCTCTTCCGAGTGAGCATTGGAGCGAATCTCCTCGTCCTCGTCTACTTGGCCCTTTACTCCAACTACACATCCTATTCCACGTCCTCTTCCCCACCTCTGGAAGTGAGCAGCAGCACAAGCAACAATGACCCTCCACCTGAACCCTCAAACCCAATTCAATCCCCTGTCATCAGCAGAGGAGATGAGGAAAGAAACCAACTGTCCATTGTTCACCAAGCAAACCCTGAAGAACCACCCGACCCTCTCGACCCAGCCGTTGCTGAAGACTTTGTGGATCTCCAACGGAGAGACAAAGTGGAGAAGAGCTTCCATTGCGACGACTTTGACCCCCAACCTCATTACGGCCAAAGGGGCCCATTCTGGGTTTTGTACAACTACGTCAAAGGAGAAAAGAAGTTTAATTGTGACGAGTCAATCACTTACACAACACATGCTGATTTTACCTTCCTTGATAATTTAGTCCCACTGCTGGAGCGGTGGCAGGGTCCTTTGTCATTAACCCTTTATTGCCCCGGAACGGATTTCAACGAGACGGTTCGGCGGATCGTGTACCTTCGAGAGTGTACTGGCCCCCTTGTTCGCGACTTTGTCACTTTCCATCTCTTCTTCGACCATAAAAATATTCCAAAGCAAAAGATCCCTTCTAATCTCTCAGACGCCCGAGTAAATTGCAGCGACCCACCGAAATTCGGAGAAAGATTGCCAACGTACAAGAAAACTAAAAAGCTCCCATACCCGGTCAACGTGGCGAGAAATGTGGCAAGAGAAATGGCCACAACTCACTACATCCTTCCATCCGATATTGAATTGTATCCAAATCCGAATCTCATCCCTGACTTCCTCGACATGCTCAAGAGAAACGAGAGCGAGAGTCAGAGCAAAAACCCCAAAGTTTACGTTCTCTCCATATTTGAAGTGGAAGGGAACGTGTCGCGGCTCCCGGTAGACAAAAGAGACCTTGTTCAAATGTTGAGGAACAAATCGGCCATTCCATTCCACAAGTACATTTGCCCTAACTGCCACCGGATTCCGAAGGCGGCTGAGTGGATTTCCGCAAACTTCACTCCAGGAATGAGAGTCTTTCACATTGGCAAACGTTATGATCCGTATCATCATTGGGAGCCGATCTTCATTGGAACCAAGCTGGACCCAATGTAAGATCAAATGTCTCTTCTTTATAACTTTCCATTTATCATCCTTCACAATTATTCTTCCTATTCACATCAATCATAACCATTAGGGATAAATGATGGGAAGGTCTAATAGACGTCTGTCTCTTTTCCAGGTACGATGAGAGACTGACATGGGAAGGGCGGAGTGATAAAATGACACAGGTGAGGTTGTCAAACTAATTCTCATATTAGAACTCTACGTCCCTTACAACTTAATTGGACTTTGTAACTTTCATTTGCGACGATCTATATTGGGAAACTTAAAGTATTTGTTTTTATGGTGTATATCAGTGACCTATTCAAACTTAGGTATAGTACACTATTTATAGCATATAGTATTCATTAACTCTACCCCCTAATCCATTTTAAGTCAATCTACTAAAAATATACTTACAGTTGAAGGTGGTACAATCTGTATATAACCTATAATGCTAATTATCATTCCCCCTCTTTTCTATATGTAGATATTTATGTACGTACTCTGTGTATATCCTTATATAAATTACTCATTATTCTTCTTTTATGGCCCAAACAATGATGATGATCAGAACTTGGTGATAAATGACTTTATTCCATAACATTTTACTACGGTTCTTGTAGTATTTGGGAAAGTTCTCCTTTCCATTTCGTCCAAAAGGGTAATTTTATCATAAAAATAAAAATGGTAATTGGAATGAAGAGTTTCTCCGAACGAGTTTGCCATTCCTGGTCGATGAGGTTATCAATTTAATAAGTCAATTTTTCCAGGGCTACACACTATGTGTTCTCGACTACGAGTTTCAAATCCTCGACAACGCGTTCCTGATCCATCGTCCGGGGATCAAGAGGAAGCCAAGTCCGATGAACCCCGCCGTCTCAAGGCAGAACACAATCATTAAAAGAACGATCTTACCAGAACTGAAACTCCTTTACGGAACGAAACCAGGATGCTACGTTTAACTTATACCTACATTATTTTCAAAAAATTAATTCAACATTAGGAGACTGTCAGCATCTTTGATGTGTAAAAAATGAAACTCGTAAGTTCGCCTTTACCTGATCACTGCTCAATATCTTTTAATTTGTGAGTAAGAGTTAGCGGTTCTTCAGGAGTTTTTTATTGGCCAACATGCAAAATTAATTGTGTCCCGCAATTGGGGCATGTCACTAATTGAGAATCTCACTCTTACTAAAGTGTATTTCAGAATTTACAAAATGAATCTTATTGGAGAATCTCTAGTTTATAACAATTTAAGACCAATATTGAAGTATACATACCCAACGTTTAATTTGGTAATGAAATTCCCTCCAATTCATTGACTACTTCAAATATTAAATATGTATTATATCAGTAATGTTTATAGCTTTGAGGAATCAATTAGTTAATATTGAAATTATATTGACAAGCCAAAATGAACAATGAATCCATCCAGCAACTTTGTCTAATTACTGTAAGCGGTGAATCATAAAATACACGATTTCTGTGATAAACTCATAGTTTTAGCGTAATAATTTAGAGTTAATTAATTAAAGTATCTCTTACCAAACTATTAAATGGAGTTAAATGGAGATGTGATTGAAATGTCGGTTTGTTGTGGGGAATTGTCATCCAGATAGCTTTTTTACTTTATTCGCAATTTACAAAGACTTTATAAAAGTAGAATTTAGTTAGGATTACAATTTGTTGATTAATAAATAATGTTTACGTATGATGAAGGTTATACAATGATTAGATATTAAGTAATTACTATTCTTTTATACAGTTGTGACAAATAAAATACTTTTTATTAATTGTTTATAATAAATAGAATTTCATAAAATATATTTGTGAACTTGTGAAATATAGCTTGATGACTTCAATCGATTCAATGTTAAAATTATATTATTCACGACTTGATTTGTAAATAATAAATAATTTGAAAGTATCGATGGAACAATTTAAAACTTTACGTTTAGCAATATTCTTTCCATCCATTCCATATGATAGAATACTTGACTAATGCAAAGTGGTTATTAGATCTATGAAAAAATCAAAACCAGTGCTATCCAATCTATAAGAATGACAGATAGTTACATATAGCTTCTTATAAAAAAATTACAATGTATTCTATTTGAAATTTTACTTAAAAACAAAAAAAATCAAGATGAATTAAACGACAATGACTATCTAAGGTACAGATTGAGACAAGCATCCATGCCTTATTAGAGTTTAGATGGAAGAGCTTGAAGAGCAACTTTCTGCATATCAAGGAGAGTTTGTTGCAGAGCGAGTTTGAATTCGTCTGCATTTGTATCAGGACTTGAGTTGAAGGCGGATATTCCAAAGTTGATTTGATTCGGAAGAGGATTGTAACAACAACCATAGCCATCAGACACTACTGGTCCAAAGCACATGAAAGCATCGTTCGGAGAAGGAACCTGAAATCAATGAATTGCTTCAATTAAAAGGGTATCAATTAACCTGCCATCTAAACAATAACATTTGTCATCCCAGAAATTGCCACTTTGTTAATCATTTAAAGTATAGTATAACTTGGCAATTATCGAATAAAAATTTCCATACTACCATATATTGTACTTGTAAGCAGTATGTTAATGTAAAAGTGAAATTCTTATATACTTAAAGAGGTTCAATGATTTATGCGTGATATGTATTTATTTAGAATAAGAAAATTCGGAGATAAGATATGGCACAAGTTGTATTTTTGTAATCGATAATCTCTTCTCTATATTAAAATATCGTTTAATAATTCTTATTAAAGTTATAATTAATAATCTTACTTGACTCGTAGAAACTCTGAAATTTGTTGAATGAGTGAAAGCAAAATCCAAGAATAATTCTGGAAGATCCATTCCTGCTTCAAGAGCACATTTTTTGAGACCGAGCAAATGTCTGTCCACTCCCAACCCTTGCACAGCATTGGCAGCGTAGTTTTTGTGTCCATCAACGGCCTTCTTCATCAATTTAAATTTATCTTGAGCTGAAACTTTGCTGTCAATGAGGTTTTTAGCAAACTCTAGTGATTCTATTGAACAAGAACGAATTGTTTCCGTCCTTCCACCAATGAACATTCTCGTTGATGCTGATTCGTAATGAGCTGCTGGAATTCCATACATCCTGAATTAAAAACAAGTTTATTTTAATATCCGGTCGTTAAATATTATTCAATAAGATAAGTGTAGGTATACTAATGTAAAATTAAACCTGAAAAATGCAGATTGAATAGCCATTTGAATGAAACTGTCTGGAGATAATTTGAATGTCTTGATAAAATCTTTCCCATATTTCAGGAAGCTGAAACACGCCAAATGTAAATCGTCTGTCAGCCTACAAATAAAAAAGCACAAAGGAAAAATTAATTCCATTACCAATCCATACCATCACCCTTTTCATAAATGAAAATCACGAATTTAATTTGTAACTCACAAATCAAGACTATCTTTTGCTTCAGAAATCGTTTGAGCCATTTTGTCATTAATATTGAAATGTAGTTCACGGGGTGAAAAACTTGGAGGGGAATTTGTATCATTTTCCAAAAGGCTATCAATTCGAGAAAAGTTGCCAAGAATGTAATCCATAACAGCAGCAATCGGTGGACCTTCGGCCGGACTGTGCTCATATGTCATCCCACATTCTCCATCTGAACCGACAATAAATTGGACGGTTTTGTCAAACCATCTGTTCCCAGAATTCGTCTTATTTCCACATAGCATTTGGAGTGCACCAACATTCTGAATCTCGCTCTTCTTAACGTCTTCAACATCTTGACCAAGTGTTGGAATAGGCGTTTTTTCATAAGGACGATTAGGACGATCGATCGCAACAAGAAATAAAGATTCTTCAATTTCCTTCAATGACGCTGCATTTAATGAATCTTTTGTAAACTTCTCATATATTTGGCCCCAAGTATTCCTATTTTCCGACGAGAGAATTCCAACAGGAACTCCACTTAAACCACTTGTAGACTCAACAACGAACTTTAACTGCCGGTGGATTTCATTAATATTCATTGGGGCTCCATTTTCGTCAATTACATCAACTCTGTAGAAATAATTCTTGTAAGCAACGATAATGTGCCGACTGTTGGGATAAAAAAACAGCTCATCTTTTGTCCTACCTAAAATGAAACAATCAAGGTTTAAACACATCATTTTAACTTTAATCTCGCATAATAATTTTTTAATAAAATGAGTTGGTTTCTCAACCTGGTTTTCTATTAGTGCCGAATAATTTTTTGTATTGTGACATATCAAGTGGGAATTTCCCCATCATATCAGTTTTAATTGTTTTATTGTCGATGCTTGTTTTGTACTCTAATGCAGCGTAAATGATTTTTGCAGCACATAGTAGCTGCTCAGTCGTTGATTTATAATTCTGAAGAAAAACAATCCCTGGACTCGAGTGGACAACAACAGGCCAGCGATATTCCAAATAAGCACCATTCAACCACCAGTCAGCTAGCTGCATAAAAATATTAAAATAAGTATGTTAAAATAAATGAATATTAAAAACTATGCAATATGTGTCAATTCTTCACAACAAGACTTACCCAATTATCTGTTTTAGACGCACGTTCCTCTAATAATTTTTGTAATTTTGATCCAATGCCACCCTCAAAGTCTTTGACAACAGTAGCAGTTCGATCAAATTCTTCATTAGTGAGGAGAGGACGAACAGAACTGTCAAAAATTTACAATTTTTTTAATAGTAAGGAATTTCATTAATGTTGATAAAAGTAGTTGTGAATAGCGTTATTAAGTTAAGCTACCGAAGATATTTGCCTAATGTGTCCTTAAGAGGTGGAACGATAAGTTTAGGAAGGTCAGAATTTTTTCTTTCATTTTTACGAAGAGCCTCTTGTTCGAGTACTTTTGAAGACACCATTCTTGAAAATTTGGGGAGAAGACGTGACGAATGAGTCCTTGGATTCAATTGACCCATCATTATTTGCCGTGTTGATAATAAGACACTCATCTTCCTTATCTTATCTGACAGTTATTCGGTTTCTGCAAAGTTGTGCAAAAATACAAAATCATTATAAGTATTGACCAACATGTTTCGTCAAACCCATTTAATTTTAATTATTTAAAAACATTATTGATAAGCAGGTATAGTATGTATACCTGTGACTGTGTATAAATTTTTTTGAATCGATTGATAGGTTTATTGGTTCATTGACTCTCTTTACTATACAGAGGTAAAGTTTGATTCCAATTACCACAAATCCATTTAATTTTATAACAAATGCTTTTGTATCTTACCTTTATATGAATGTGATGTCAGTGTGAACCTAATAAAATAGTATCAACAGAACCCAAACTGTTAATGATCCGGTACAATTTTAACTTTTCAAAGTTGAAGGGAAGTGAGAGAGAAATCCTACCTGATTTCAAGTTCAAAGTCTAGGAAGGTTTCATTACTCCAAAACCTGCGATTTTCCTTCTGATATTTAAAGTCCTTACACTCTAAATTGCAATTTGTAAGTTCAATTTTCAATTTCAAAGAACTTTTATATTTAAATTCAATATAACGTTTTATTGACTTCTTATATTTGCAACGAATTTAGTAGATGAAAGGTGTCTTGAAAATGCAAATACCATAATTATCAACAGATACGCTCATTTGCTTTGCTTTGGTACATTTAATTTAAATTTTGTTTTCATATTAAAATATTAATAAAATATTAATTAAAATCTATGTATTATGCTATGTACGTTAATAGGTAATTAAATCGGTAAATCATCATTGACACTTTCAATTTCTAATTTTAATCTGTTTATTTTGTCTAGAGTTTTGAGATACATGATGGAATCCATTCCAGATGAAGTAAACGCACCACTTGAAGAAAAATGTGACGGAACAACAATAAATGATCTTCCTGATGAAATTCTTGAAAATATTTTCTCAAGATTATCTCCATATACTGATCTAGAGGCTCTAAAATATGTCAGCAAACGCTTCAATGGCATTATACACAGTACGTCTGATATATAATTTAATATTCCTATTTTAGTGATTTATTTAAATCTTTGAATTAACTTGATTAATTGCATGTATAGAAGTTGTAACGAGCTTGAAGGCTAATTTTGAACAATCAATTCGAGATGGAAGACTTCAATGTGAAGTTTATTCTCCAAATTATAACGAGTCTGGAAAGATCGTTGGGTCATGGATCTCAGAAAGATTCGGTCATATGTGCTGCTATTATGGTACTCTTTGATTTTAAATCAATTTCTTATATTTTTTCTTTCAAATTAATTGATCATGATAATAATTTTACAAGATCGGGTTGTATACGTTGTCGGTGGGACTGCACACACACCAACGACTTTCAATGACATGTGGAAGTTCGATTTAGGAGAACGAAAATGGTCACGCTGTTTAGCCTCAGGTCAATATCCGACTCCGAAGGCTCTCGCGTCCTTCATAAACTACAAGGACAACCTGGTGCTCTTCGGGGGATGGTCTCATCCATCTCCTTATCCACTTATGCAAGTAAGCCTCTTGGGCTTAGCTTTCCCCTCATTTTTACAACACTCAACTCCTCAACAGCCTTGGAGGATCTTTGACGAGCTTCATATATTCAATGTGCCATCAAACCGATGGACTCTCATCGTTTCTGGCAGTGGTCCTCATCCCTCTGCAGGACATTCGGTTTCCATTCATCAGGATTTGATGATGGTTTTCGGTGGAAGAAACTTTGATCAAAAAGAGCAATCATACCCAATGTGAGTTAACATTAATTTTTGTTTTAATATTGTACCATATTACTAGGGACTATAAAGTGTCCCACTTTAAATTTCGATTTTTAAAAAAACTAAAAACTTTTATTCAAAGAGTAATATATCAAAATGAACAATAATATGTA